>SJYQ01001273.1:179698-208607 GCA_006410935.1 Redunca redunca
AAATCACTGCAGACGGTGATTGCAGCCATGAAATTAAAAGACGCTTACTCCTTGGAAGAAAAGTTATGATCAACCTAGATAGCATATTCCAAAGCATGGACACTACTCTGCCAACTAAGGTCCGTCTAGTTAAGGCTATGGTGTTTCCAGTGGTCATGTCTGGATGTGAGAGTTGGACTGTGAAGAAAGCTGAGCACCAGAGAATTGATGCTCTTGAACTGTGGTGCGGGAAAAGATTCTTGAGAGCCCCTTGGACTACAAGGAGATCCAACCAGTCCATTCTGAAGGAGATCAATCCTGGGATTTCTTTGGAAGGAATGATGCTCAAGCTGAAACTCCAGTACTTTGGACACCTCATGCGAAGAGTTGACTCATTGGAAAAGACTGTGATGCTGGGAGGGATTGGGGGCAGGAGGAGAAGGGGACAACCAAGGATGAGATGGCTGGATGGCATCACTGACTCGATGGACGCAAGTCTGAGTGAACTCCGGGAGCTGGTGATGGACAGGGAGGCCTGGCGTGCTGCAATTCATGGGGTCGCAAAGAGTTGGACACGACTAAGCGACTGAACTGAACTGAACTGAACTCAAACATTTTAGTCATTTTTGTGACTGGTTTCATGCATAAAATTATAGACTCCTGAGTTGGAAGCAGACTTTAAGTATTCATATCCTCTCTTTCTACAGTGAAGTCATTAGTGTTTCCTGGTATTTGCTTGAAGATTTGCAGCAATAGAAACTCATTACTTACTAAGGTAGACCTTTCCACCTTTGAACACGTGGCTTTGGCATCTCTTTAGATTAGGTCGAAATCTTTTTCTATAGAGTTTCTTCCTGTAAATATCAGTCCAACCTACAGGGAATATGAAATAAGACTCTATTTCATGTCACACTACTTTAAACATGTGAGAGAATCTCACCACTGTTCTTAGAGGCAGCCTGGTTGAAGAAGAAACTTGTAAAGACAAGTATTTGAAAGGATACTGATTAAACACACACACACACACACACACACACACAAATTTATAATGGTTTACTTTGATTGGTGAAGTAGTATTGGACATTTGTCCTTGATCTTTTTTCTTCTTCATTGCTTGAATCCTATATTAATATATATTCTAATTAGAATGAAAAGAAAAAGTAAACCTATTTACACTTTGAGAACATTTTTAAGTCCTAAGTGTAATGGATGAAAATTGGTACTTCACTTCAAATAAACAGAGAATTTAAATGTGATATGTCCGAATGACAAGCCTTATTCCTCCAAGACACTGACCCATATAGGGTCTCAGTAAAGATGTGTGGCCTTCCCTGATGGATCACATAGTAAAGAGGCTGCCTGCAATGAGGGAGGGGTTTGATCCCTTGGTTGGGAAGATCCCCTGGAGGAGGTCATGGCAACCCACTTCAGTATTACTGCCTGGAGAGTCCCCATGGACAGAGGAGCCTGGAGGGCTACAGTCCATGGGTTCACAAAGAGTCGGACATGCCTAAGCAACTAAGCATGAACAGCACACGAAGATGTGTGAATGTTAAATAAACCAAGCAATCATTCACTTAATCAATGATCAAAATCTATCAAGTGAAGAAGTCGCTCCAGTCGTGTCCGACTCTTTGCAACCCCATGAACTGTATCCCACTAGGCTCCTCCATCCATGGAATTTTCCAGGCAAGAGTACTGGAGTGGGTTGCCATTTCCTTCTCCAGGGAAAATCTATCAAAATCCAACATAAATAGTCATATTCTCATTTCTTTCTTTGTAGATATATTCATTGCTGGGAATTAAAAGTTGCACTAAGGACCAATTTGTTATTGCCTTCATTCCAAGTACTAAAAGGAAAAAGATTAATTTTGCTCTAATTTAAAATAATTTAATGTCTTTTATTTGTATTTCATTCCAAATGCATCACAGTCCAAAAATTCTACAAGTGAAGAAAAATAAACTATCTTAAGTCACCCAAAAATAAAGTATTGTTCTACTTGGTTGTGGTGAATCTATGAGGATTTTGCACATGAAATGATGACTGTGATGATGATAATGATTTAATCTGACATGTATACCGGGTAGTTTGCATGCATTATCTCTTCTAGGATTTACAGTCAGCCTATAAACTAGAAAGTATTGTCACCATTGTCCTTCATAGATTAGAAAGTTGAGGAAAGAGGTATGTGTTATACTTGTCTATATTAGATAGTGGTGAGAAAGCATTAACAATTTCACCAGACCCTATTTGTTGCTTTTCAGACAAAAGCTGCTATCCTGAGACAAACCTCTCTGCCTTTATGCCTTTTATTTTTTCCAGGGTTCCACTTGCAGTTGTTACAGGACTTTTCAGATTAACTTTCTTGTATCCCTCAAAAATTAAAGCTAGAATTGCCATATGATCTAATAATTCCATTTTTAGATATATATCTGAGGGAAACAAAATCACCATCCCAAAGAGATATCTGCACTCCCATGTTCATGGCTGCATTATTTACAAAAGCAAAGGCATGGAAGCTGAAGGCAAGGAGAAAAGGAAAGATATACCCATTTGAATGCAGAGTTCCAAAGAATAGCAAGGAGAGATAAGAAAACCTTCCTCAGTGAACAATGCAAAGAAATAGAGGAAAACAATAGAATGGGAAAGACTAGAGATCTCTTCAAGAAAATTAGAGATACCAGGGGAACATTTCATGCAAAGATGGGCACAATAAAGAACAGAAATAGTATGGACCTAATAGAAGCAGAAGATACTAAGAAGAGGTGGCAAGAATACACAGAAGAACTGTACAAAAAAGATATTCATGATTCAGATAAGACTGATGGTGTGATCATTCACCTAGAGCCAGACATCATGGAATGCAAAGTCAAGTGGGCCTTAGGCAGCATCACTATGAATAAAGCTAGTGAAGCTGATGGAATTCCAGTTGAGCTATTTCAAATCCTAAAAGATGATGCTGTGAAAGTGCTGCACTCAATATGCCAGCAAATTTGGAAAACCCAGCAGTGGCACAGGACTGGAAAAGGTCAGTTTTCATTCCAATGCCAAAGAAAGTTCAAAATACCGCACAATTGCACTTATCTCATATGCTAGCAAAGTGATGCTCAAAATCCTCCAAGCCAGGCTTCAACAGTACATGAACCATGAACTTCCAGATGTTCAGGCTGGATTTAGAAAAGGCAGAGGAGCCAGAGATGCAATTGCCAATATCTGTTGGATCCTAGAAAAAGCAGGAGAGTTCCAGAAAAACATCTACTTCTGCTTTATTGACTATGGCAAAGCCTTTGACTGTGTTGATCACAACAAACTGTGGAAAATTCTGAAAGAGATGGGAATACCAGACTACCTGACCTGCCTCCTGATAAATCTGTATCCAGGTCAAGAAGAAACAGTTAGAACTGGACATGAAACAACCGACTGGTTCCAAATTGAGAAAGGAGTATGTTACGGCTGCTTATTTAACTTCTATGCAGAGTACATCATGCGAAATCCTGGACTGGAATAAGCACAAACTAGAATCAAGATTACCAGGAGAAATATCAATAACCTCAGATATGCAGATGACACCACCCTTATGGCAGAAAGTGAAGAAGAAGTAAAGAGCCTCTTGATGAAAGTGAAAGAGGAGAGTGAAAAAGTTGGCTTAAAGCTCAACATTCAGAAAACTAAGATCATGGCATCTGGTTCCATCAGTTCATAGCAAATAGATGGGGAAACAATGGAAACAGTGACAGACTTTCTTTTCTTGGGCTCTAAAATCACTGCAGATGATGACTGCAGCCATGAAATTAAAAGATGCTTGCTCCTTGGAAGAGAAGCTATGACCAACCTAGACAGCATATTAAAAACCATAGACATTACTTTGCCAACAAAGGTCCATCTAGTTAAAGCTACGGTTTTTACAGTAGTCATGTATGGATATGAGAGTTGGACTATAAAGAAAGCTGAGTACCAAAGAATTGATATTTTTGAACTGTGGTGTTGGAGAAGACTCTTGAAAGTCTCTTGGACTACAAGGTGATCCAACCAATCAATTCTAAAGGAAATTAGTCCTGAATATTCATTGGAAGGATTGATGCTGAAGCTGAAACTCCAATCCTTTGGCCACCTGATGTGAAGAACTGACTCACTGGAAAAGACCTTGATGCTTGGAAAGATTGAAGGTTGGAGGAGAACTGGTCGACAGAGGATGAGATGGTTGGATGGCATCACTGAATTGATGGACATGAGTCTGAGTAAGCTCCAGGAGCTGGTGTTGGACAGGGAAGCCTGGCGTGTTGCAGTCCCTGGAGTCACAAGAGTCAGGCACGACTGAGTGACTGAACTGAACTGAAGGAATGGAAACAATCTGTCTATTAAGAGATGAGTATATTAACTTTCTTCTATATATGTGCATTTAATATACACATACATATATACATACACACACATATATATATATCACTCAATTCTAATAAAGAAAGAAATCTTGCCATTTACAACAACACAGATGGACCTTGCAGGAATCATGCTAAGTTAGGAAAATCAGAAAGAGAAAGACTAATACTCTAGGACCTCAGTTATATTCAGAATCTAAAAAACCAAACTCAGGAAACAGAAAACAGATGGATGGCCACCAGAGGTAGGGGTGGGGAGTTGGGGGAATACATGAAGTTGGTCAAAAAGTAAAAATGTCTAGTTATAAGAAAATAAATTCTGAGGATATAATATACAGCCTGGTGACTATACAGTACTATGATTATATTTGAAAATTCCTGGGAGTAAATCTTAAAAATTTTTATCACAAGAAAAAAATTGTAATGGTTTGAAGTGATAAATATTAACCAGCCTATTTGTGGTCATCATTTTATAATATATTCATGTATCAAGTCATTATATTGTACAGCACAAACTAATACAATGCTCTATGTCAATTATATCTTGATAAAACTGGAAAATAAATCAGTTTACAATATATTCATGTATCAAATCATTATATTGTATAGCACAAACTAATACAATGCTCTATGTCAATTATATCCTCATTTATAGTTAAAAGAAACTGAGGTTTAGAAAGATTAGGTTAATTAGCTTGATTGAAGTCAGCCTACTAAGAGCTTAACAGAACTAGGATGTGGCACCATATTTAGTCTAATATCAGTGCCCATCCTCTCAAACACAACGCTATATGTTTAAGTCTCCCACAGTAATATTAAGGAATTACTACAAAGGTTGAGATGTCTTTCTCTACATTCCCAATATGGTTTGTGAATTCCTCAAGCAATTACTATTGTTACTGTGGCTACTATTGCCACTATTAATATAACATCAATAACAATGACCCCTGCATATTTATGCACATTTATCATACCCACCACATGTCTGGAATATTTACACATTTAATCTTTACAGCTACCCTATAAAGTAAGTGCAAAAAATCCCAGTCTTCATAATAGGATTCAAAAATCTTACAGAGTTTAAGGAATCACTTTCAGGTTCCATAGCTATTAACCCAACGTTTGATTCAGGTCTGACTCCAAAACCTATCCTTTCATACCTCTGAAGGTAATCTGACCATGGCACTTCTCATCCAAATGAAGTTCCTACTAATTTAGTTGGCATCCTAGTTGCCTCTTGACTTTCTCCAAGGATATCACACTCCCTTCCAAATGGCTGTTTCTCACAACTGAGAAAAATACTCTAAGTTGGAGTGGGTCATTCTCTGTCCAGTGAAATGGAGAATAGTGTTTCCCATTAAGAAATTTCAAGTAATGTCATCATTCATTGTTGTTACATTTTTTTTCCCCTGAACCCATTCTCTTAAGAAAACTTACTTTTCTGAAATGAGGTTCTTAAATTACTACATTATTTTAAGTTATATTATTATTAACCACAAACCATTATGAAGATCTTCAGGCTCTATTTCTCAAGCAAATTACATAAAAGTTGGCAGCCAGAAGGGAATTTATCCTTCAAACATTTGCCCTAAGCAGTGACTCGTTTGATCTGGTTTAGTTAACTGCTGGGTTAGTAAAAAATTTAAAAAAAATTTTTTTAAATAAAGATTTACACATCATTGGGTTGACATGTCAGTCTGTCCTGAATAACTGTTAACTGATCCCTGAGATGCCTGAGAATTGTTGACTATTGTTGCAAAATCAGACCAAAGATAAATTCCAAGATACAATGATCTTTCTGCATTGTCTCAAGTTAAACTGCTATTGATGGGGTACCATTTGAATTCACTTGTTAACATAGTATTCGAATTTTGAAGATCTTGCTGAGATATTATTCCCTTGAGCAAAATGTTCTGCACTGTTTTAATCAACCTAACTAGTTCTGTGGAAAACAGAGCAGCCAGTTGAACAGAAAACTGGAGAAGGAATATAATGTCAGATACACCAAATAGCTTTTGCTTGCCAGCAGCAAGGAAAGAAAGACGCAGAAACTGGGGACAGCATTTTCCTTTCTAAAATATGCTCCATTCTGAAAGAGCATTGGATTTTGCCCGAAGAAGGTAGAGCAAATTTCAAAATTAAACAAGTGATAAACAGAATCATTTCACTGCTGACAATGGTCTGCTCTCCCTCTTGCCTGTCCTGAGTTTTACAAATTCTCAAAGGAGATCCTGTCATTAGGAAGTAAAACACTTTCTCAATAAGCCTATCTTAAGTTACCTTACAAGTAGGAGAGGAAGTGTGAAAGGAAAAACAAACAAAAAAGAAATGAAAAACAAAAGGACTGAAAGAGATGTATACTTAATGGCCCAGATCATGATAATCTCTTCAGTTAAGTTCAGTCGCTCTGTTACATCCGACTCTTTGTGACCCCATGGACTGCAGGACGCCAGGCTTCCCTGTCCATCACCAACTCCCGGAGCTTGCTCAAACTCATGTGCTTCAATTCAGTGATGCCATCCAACCATCTCCTCCTCTGTCGTCCCCTTCTCCTCCTGCCTTCAATCTTTCCCAGCATCAGGGTCTTTTCCAATGAGTCAGTTCTTCTCATCAGGTGGCCAAAGGATTGGAGCTTCAGCTTCAGTGTCAGTCCTTCCAATGAATATTCAGGACTGATTTCCTTTAGAATTGACTGGTTGGATCGCCTTGCAGTCCAAGCGACTCTCAAGAGTCTTCTCCAACACCACAGTTCAAAAGCATCAATAATCTCTCTTCAGTTCAGTTCAGTTTAGTAGCTCAGTCATATCCAACTCTTTGCAACCCCATGAATTGCAGCACACCAGGCCTTCCTGTCCATCACCAACTCCCAGAATTCACCCAAACTCATGTTCATTGAGTCAGTGATGCCATCCAGCCATCTCTGTCATCCCCTTCTCCTCCTGTCCCCAATCCCTCTCAGCATCAGAGTCTTTTCCAATGAGTCAACTCTTTGCATGAAGTGGCCAAAGTATTGGAGTTTCAGCTTTAGCATCAGTCCTTCCAATGAACACCCAGGACTATCTCCGTTAGGATGGACTGGTTGGATCTCCTTGTAGTCCAAGGGACTCTCAAGAGTCTTTTCCAACACCACAGTTCAAAAGCATCAATTCTTCGGTGCTCAGCTTTCTTCACAGTTCAACTCTCACATCCATACATGACCATTGGAAAAATCATAGCCTTGACTAGACGGACCCTTGTTGGAAAAGTAATGTCTCTCTCTGCTTTTGAATATGCTATCTAGGTTGGTCATAACTTTCCTTCTAAGGAGTAAGCATCTTTTAATTTCATGGCTGCAGTCACCATCTACAGTGATTTTGGAGCCCAAAAAATAAAGTCTGACACTGTTTCCACTGTTTCTTCATCAATTTGCCATGAAGTGATGTGACCAGATGCCATGATCTTAGTTTTCTGAATGTCAAGCTTTAAGCCAAATTTTCACTCTCCTCTTTCACTTTGATCAAGAGGCTCTTTAGTTCCTCTTCACTTTCTGCCATAAGGGTGGTGTCATCTGCATATCTGAAGTTATTGATATTTCTCCTGGCAATCTTGATTCCAGCTTGTACTTCTTCCAGTCCAGCATTTCTCATGGTGTACTCTGCATATAAGTTAAATAAGCAGGGTGACAATATACAGCCTTGACATACTCCTTTTCCTATTTGGAACCAGTCTGTCGTTCCATGTCCAGTTCTAACTGTTGCTTCCTGACCTGCATGTAGGTTTCTCAAGAGGCAGGTCAGGTAGTCTGGTATTCCCATCTCTTTCAGAATTTTCCACAGTTTATTGTGATCCACAGTCAAAGGCTTTGGCATAGTCAATAATCTCTCTTAGCTTTTAGCAAAAGGAAAAGCTAAGAGGGCAGCAAGAGGAAATGCCCTCTTTTTCTGCAACCATCTACTACAGAAGCAGCCCGCCTCTAACAAGGAAGGGTCTGAGTGTTTGCAGTAGTTTGCACACGCCCAGATTTGACATAAGGACTATATTTTTGTTGAAAATCTTGTTTGCTGGATCTAGTCTGTCATGTTTAAAAAAACACCTTCTGACTGCAGTGCAGATTGTTTCTGGCACTTGAAAATGCCCAGGCCTCAAAACAGAGTGAAAGCCTTTCTTTCATGGGGACTTAGAGCATCTCTCCACGATAAGCTTCATGCTTCAGAAAATAACTATAGTAGAAATTCTTCACAAAGGGAATTTGTGGCAATTATATTTTAACCTGAAATAAGATAAGAATCCTAGCCACACTTTTCATTAACTCTGTGGACTTGGCCTCGTGATTTACCCTCCCAAAGCCTCAGACTTCTCATCTGGAAGGTGGTGATAATAGCACCTACTTTGTGGCATTGGCTTGAGAATTTGATAACATGTCACTTCAGTTGTGTCTGACTCTGCGACCCTATAGACTGCAGCCCACCAGGCTCCTCCATCCACTGGATTATCCAGGCAAGAATACTATAGTGGGTTCCCATACCCTCCTCCAGGAGATCTTCCCAACCCATGGATCTAACTTGCATCTCCTGCACTGCAGGTGGATTCTTTTACCTCTGAGCCACCAGGGAAGCCACAAGTACAATATATGTGCTCTTAAAATGATATCTGCCTCTACTATTATTTTCCCTATTATTATTAGTGTTCATGTTTATTTATGGCCATTTTCTTTTCTAGGAGTTTGGTTCCTTACATTTTTTTTTTTCTATTAAAAAGCCCTTTAAAAGCATATGTGATCAAATGAGTGAATTTTTCAGAAATACCAAGACATGAGATCTAGGAAACAGCTTGGGTGCATGGCATGTTGCTTCAATCATGTCCAACTCTGTGTAACCCTGTGGACTGTAGCCTGCCAGTTTCCTCAGTCCATGGGATTCTCCAGGCAAGAATACTGGAGTGGGTTGCCACGACTTCCTCCAGGGGATCTTCCCGACCCAGGGATCAAACCTGCATGTCCTGCACTGGCAGGAAGATTCTTTACCACCGGTGCCACCTGGGAACTGCCTAGGAAATAAAGTGAAAGTGAAAGTCGCGCAGGCGTGTTCGACTCTTTGCGACCCCATGGACTAAATAGTCCATGGAATTCCCCAGGCCAGAATACAGGAGTGGGTAGCCTTTCCCTTTTCCAGGGAATCTTCCCAACCCAAGGATCAAACCCAGGTCTCCTGCATTGCAGGTGAATTCTTTACCAGCTGAGCCACAAGGAAAGCCCCTTAGGAAATGGGGTACCTCATAAAAAAGAGGCAATATGCTGAACTGAGGAGCAACTTTTAAAAAATTTTACTCTAAAAGAGGCAAAATTATCTGATAGGTTTGAATACCTGGGAAGCTGTTAAGATTTAGTTATTAGCACAAAGAAAGATAAGCAAATTTAACTTGGTAAGTTCTTAACTCTAGCAAATGGCAAACATGTCCAAGACAGGAAACATGATGATGGTTCTACTGATTCTGCAGTTAAGGCTATTTACATTGCCATAAAAACAAAAACACTGACTTGTGTTACTAAAATTGCATTATAACACAATGGGACAATCAGTGAGGAGAGAGGTAAATCCAGTAAAATAGAAAAGCAACCTATAAGGTCCAAAGTTGATGAATCAGGACACAGCAACATAAATACATTATTTAAAAATATAATAGTATATGCCAGAAGAAATGTTGAAAAAAAGCTGAAAGTGTTGGAGTTGTTTGGAGAGCAGGGTGGTGGGGAGAGGGTTACAATAAGGAGTGTGGGTATTATAATAAACTTTTTTATTGAGTGAAAGATTCTTTAAATTCTATGCTTGTCTGCTCAGTCATGTCCAACTCTTTGCAACCCCATGGACTGTGGCCCACCAGGCTCCTCTGTCCATGGGACTTTCAAGGCAAGAATACTGGAGTGGGTTGCCATTTCCTGCTTCAGGGCATCTTCCTGACCCAGGAATCGAACTCACACCTCTTGTATCTCATGCATTGACAGGCGGACCCTTTACCACTGCACCACCTAGGAAACCCTTTAAATTCTATAGTACTTTATAATTTTCAAAAGTTTCATATATGTTATTTCATATAATCACAATCCTTTTATTTATCCGCTATTCCTATATTGCCCTTTCCCTCCTCCCCCTTTCCCTCTTCCTGCTGGTAACCACTGATTTGTTCTCTGTATCTGTGAGTCTGCCTCTCTTCTTTGTTCTATTCATATTTTTTGTATATTTTAGATTCCACGTGTAAGTGATCATAAAGTACTTGTCCTTCTCTGTCTGACTTATTTCACTTAGCATAAAGCCCTCCAAGTCCATTCATGTTGCTGCAAATGGCAATATTTCATTCTTTTTCGTGGCTGAGTAGTATTCCATTGTATATACCACATCTTTATCCTTCAGTTGTCATAATGAGTTTTAGTGCCATTTGACTTTTTAAAGGGATGAACATAATATTTTGATTGAAAATGAAAGTTTTTTAAGACAAGAAATACACATTTGAGATATAATGGACATCCCATACACAGACACACACACACACACAAACACACTGATAAACCCAAGTGTGTGAAAATCTACAAAATCTAATCTTTGTAATATTTCCTGAGCCAATATTAAAGAAGTAAATGAGACTTATCATCTAATAACTAATACAGGATTTGGTAGTTTGGTAGTTTGGTAGTTCAGTCACTCAGTTGTATCTGACTCTTTTGCAACCCCAGGGACTATAACCCATCCAGCACCTTTGTCCATAGGATTCTCCAGGCAAGAATGCTGGAGTGGGTTGCCGTTTCCTCCTCCAGGGGATCTTCCTGACCCAAGGGTAGAATCCACAACTCTACTGTCTCCTGCATTGGCAGGCAGATTCTTTACAACTAAAACTGCTTTAAAGTATTTTAAACATGCAATCTCCTAGTAGTGATCAAATATTAATTAAATTAATGAATTATTTCAGGTTTCAATGATAATTCTGCTGAAAGGATAGTAACAAGAATATTCAAAATGGCCATGTTAGAAGACAGTCTGTGATAAGGAGAGGAGTCATGCACATCTAATTAAGATTGCAAAAGTTTTGAGGCAGTAGTGCCCCTTTAGAACTTGGCAAGAAATCAATACTATTTCTTCAAATTTTTTCAAATAAAGTAAATTCTGTCATTGCAAGTCTTAAAGACACTAGGCAAAATAAATAAATAAATAACAAAGGAATGTTGAAAGTAAGTAATAAAGCACAATTTCTTTTCCTCTTGAAATGGCTTTTCATGAATCTTCTAAGAAGACTCCAAAGCTGACTTTTGAAAATCAGCTTGCAATTTCATGCACACTATCTACAGTTGTCCAATTCATATAACCACATCCAGAATGTAGGATGCACTGGTATCAAAGTGCTGTTTCCAAAATATAAATATTTCAGAACTGAAAGGTGGCATTTTCTTTTTCCTCACTACTGCAAGAAAAACGCAAAGATAAATGTCATTAATTGTTCCAGACATTTCCCTTTAGTGAAATACAAACTATAAACATCAATACCACATTCCACTAATAGCCTCAAGCATTGGCTTAAAGCATCATTAATTTTACATTTGTAAAAAGGTCTGAAAGTGTATACCTTGCATTTTACTTGAAAGGTTCAATCAATAAGTCCTCCTTGTTGCTTTCATTCTAAATAGCAACACAAAAATGTAGTACTTGCATAAGTGTAAATATATGCTTATTCATATATGTATCATAACATAAAGTTATGTAACAGAAAATAATAAATTATATTCTAGCCATTTTCAAGGTTTCATGTTTCAGGTGGGATGTTATTTTTTTAACTGATTTTTTTAAATAGTTTTGTTTTAATTTCTCTTGCAGGATCAACACAAGGTAGAATGAAAATAAGCTCTGTGGAAGGCAAATGTGTCATTGGAAGAGATGTGATTCTTTATTTAAATAATGGTCCTTTCATTTTCCAACCTGTTTTTGGCAAATAACCTATAATGCTCATCTTCTGGTTAGGATTATGTTATTTTTTTTGCCCACATGATGCCAATTTTTTTTTAATGATTGCCATTCCTTTTAATAAATCTACCCCCCCCCATTATGTTGATTTACTGTTATGGGCATACAATAAGATGTCAAGGAATTTTGGCATTCATAGGGAAGTAATTATGTTGATCTAGCTCCAGTTTCGGGTTTTAGCTTTCTAACCAAACATGGAAACTTGTGAGGTTCCTTAAGTCACAAAAATTTTCTCACAGCAAGAATTCTTAACCTGTGTCTATAAATTTCCAGGACATCTGTAGACAGACTTTAGGAGGACTGCATAACCTCTGACACTATAAAAAAAAAAAAAAAAAGAAAAGAAATTATGTGTACATTTTATGAAAAAGAGATCCAAACCTTTCACCAGACTATTAGAGGTGTCTCTGACCCACAGTGTTTAAGAACTAGTGTCCTATTCGGCGTGCATGCTGTGCTAAGTCACGTCAGTAATGTCCAACTGTGTGCGACCCTGTGGACTGTAGTCTACCAGGTTCCTCTGTCCATGAGATTCTCCAGGCAAGAAGACTAGAGTGGGTTGCCATGACCTCCTCCATGGGATGTTTCCAACTCAGGGATTGAACCCACTTCTCTTATTATCTCTGCACTGGCAGGTGGGTCCTTTATCACTAGTGTCCCTGGGAATCCTGTTCTACTGGGTACTTCTAGCTAAATCTAATTTTAAAAGGCCTCAGTTGGTGGTAATGGTTTCAGAATTATTTTCTTCCAATGCTCTTTTCAAAATTGAATTCCAACAACCTGATATGTAATATTCAAAGCCTTCTTTTAAAAAGATTGCATAATAATCTTAGGTATAAGCACTGATTATCCATAGTCCTTTCTTACTTTACCTCAATAATTTACAGTAGATTAATGAGTACCTTCATGTTAATTTTAATTTTGACCAGAGTTAGGGTTTAAGTTTTTCAACTTTTTATTTCACGCAACCTATGTGTGAACTTAACTCAGATGACCATCATATCTACTACTGCAGGCAGGAATCCCTTAGAAGAAATGGAATAGCCATCATAGTCAATAAAGAGTCCAAAATGCAGTATTTGGATGCAATCTCAAAAATGACAGAATGATCTCTGTTCATTTCCAAGGCAAACCATTCAATATCACGGTAATTCAAGCCTATGCCTTGAGCAGTAACACTGAAGAAACTGAACTTGAACAGTTCTATGAAGACCTCCAAGACCTTTTAGAACTAACACCCAAAAAAGATGTCCTTTTCATTATAGGGGACTGGAATGCAAAAGTAGGAAGTCAAGAAACACCTGGAGTAACAGGCAAATTTGGCCCTGGAGTACTGAATGAAGCAGAGCAAGTGCTAATAGAGTTTTCCCAAGAGAACACACTGGTCATAGAAAACACCCTCTTCCAACAACACAAGAGAAGACTCTACACATGGACATCACCAGATGGTCAACACTGAAATCAGATTGATTATATTCTTTTCAGCCAAAGATGGAGAAGCTCTATACAGTCAGCAAAAACAAGACCAGGAGCTGACTGTGCCTCAGATCATGAACTCCTTATTGCCAAATCCAGACTTAAATTGAAGAAAGTGAGGAAAACCACTAGACCGTCCAGGAATGACCCAAATAAAATCCCTTATGATTATACAATGGAAGTGAGAAACAGATTTAAGGGACTAGATCTGATAGACAGAGTGCCTGATGAACTATGAATGGAGGTTTGTGACATTGTACAGGACACAGGGATCAAGAACATCCCCAAGAAAAAGAAATGCAAAAAGGCAAGATGGCTGTCTGAGGAGGTCTTACAAATAGCTGTGAAAAGAAAAGAAGTGAAAAGTAAAGGAGAAAAGGAAAGATATAAGCATCTGAATGCAGAGTTCCAAAGAATAGCAAGAAGAGATAAGAAAGGATTCCTCAGTGATCAATGCAAAGAAATAGGGGGAAAGAACAAATGGGAAAGACTAGAGATCTCTTCAAGAAAATTAGAGATACCAAGTGAACATTTCATGAAAAGATGGGCTCAATAAATGACAGAAATGGTTTGGACTTAACAGAAGCAGAAGATATTAAGAAGAGGTGGCAAGAATACACAGAAGAACTGTACAAAAAACATCTTCAAGACCCAGATAACCATGATGGTGTGATCACTCACCTAGAGCCAGACATCCTGGAATTTGAGGTCAAGTGGGCCTTAGGAAGCATCACTATGAACAAAGCTAGTGGAGTGATGGAATTCCAGTTGAGCTATTTCAAATCCTAAAAGATGATGCTGTGAAAGTGCTGCACTCAATATGTCAACAAATTTGGAAAACAGCAGTGGCCACAGGACTGGAAAAGGTTAGTTTTCATTCCAATCCCAAAGAAAGGCAATGCCAAAGAATGTTCAAACTACCATACAATAGAATTCATCTCACACACTAGTAAAGTAATGCTCAAATTCTCAAGCCAGGCTTCAGCAATACGTGAACCATGAACTTTCAGATGTTCAAGCTGGTTTTAGAAAAGGCAGAGGAACCAGAGGTCAAATTGCCGACATTCACTGGATCATTGAAAAGGTAAGAGCATTTCAGAAAAACACCTATTTCTGTTTTATTGACTATGCCAAAGACTTTGGCTGTGTGGATCACAATAAACTGCAGAAAATTCTGAAAGAGATGGGAATACCAGACCACCTGACCTGCCTCTTGAGAAATCTGTATGCATGTCAGGAAGCAACAGTTAGAAATGGCCATGGAACAACAGATTAGTTCCAAATAGGAAAAGGAGTATGTCAAGGCTGTATATTGTCACCGTGTTAAATATAACTTATATGCAGAGTACATCATGAGAAATGCTGGGAAGAAAGAAACACAAGTTGGAATCAAGATTGCTGGGAGAAATATCCATAACCTCAGATATGCAGATGATACCACCCTTATGGCAGAAAGTGAAGAGGAACTCAAAAGCCTCTTGATGAAAGTGAAAGAGGAGAGTGAAAAAGTTGGCTTAAAGCTCAACATTCAGAAAACTAAAATCATGGCATCTGGTCCCATCACATCATGGCAAATAGATGGGGGAACATTGGCTGACAATTTTTGGGGACTTCACAATCACTGCAGATAGTGACTGCAGCCATGAAATTAAAAGACACTTACTCCTTGGAAGGAAAGTTATGACCAACCTAGATAGCACATTAAAAAGCAGAGACATTACTTTGTCAACAAAGGTCTGTCTAGTCAAGGCTATGGTTTTTCCAGTAGTCATGTATGGATGTGACATTTGGACTATAAAGAAAGCTGAGCACCAAAGAATTGATGCTTTTGAACTGTGGTGTTGGAGAAGACTCTTGAGAGTTCCTTGGACTGCAAGGAGATCCACCCAGTCCATTTTAAAGGAGATCAGTCCTGGGTGTTCATTGGAAGGACTGATGTTGAGGCTAAAACTCCAGTACTCTGGCCACCTAATGTGAATAGATGACTAATTTGAAAAGACCCTGATGGTGGGAAAGACTGAGGGCAGGAGAAAGGGACGACAGAGGATGAGAGGGTTGGATGGCATCACCGACTCAATGGACATGAATTTGGGTGAACTCTGGGGTTTGGTGATGGACAGGGAGGGTTGGCATGCTGTGGTTCATGGGGTCACAAAGAGTCGGACATGGCTGAGTGACTGAACTGAACTGAGAGTTTAAATTTTAGATATAAAGCACAGGACTTGAACTCTGTCAGCAAAATGTATGGTAATAGCTTCATACATGAAATATTGCAGACTGGCACAAACTCAGAAAGGCATAGGCTGATAAGGAGACATTTGCCCCAAATTTGACTGCTCTTTAATAAAAATCATGTCTCAGATTAAATAAAGCTCTTACAACTCTGAAAGACAGACAAGATGTGAAAAAATTCCATTAAAGACAAAATTTGGTAAATTAGTCTCTCTAGCTAAGGTACCTTACCTAGAAACGTAAACTGAATTAAGAGGAATATTAACAGATTTTTTAAGGTCCTGGGAGAAATGGACTGTCTTTAGATATCACTTTGAGAGACATATTACCCTAGGCCCTCTTATCAAGAACAAAATAAGGATTGGAGCATCAATGGAAAAATGATACTTCCTAAGAAATTGTACCTCTTCCTTTGTGAATAGGTTTATGTGATTACGGAAATGGATCAGGGCCCATGGTCATCCAGGCCTTGTTGTACTGGTAGCACCGCATTTTTGTGCATTCAGACACAAACTGACATTCTAGTGCTTGCTTCCTTGGGAAAAGCCAGAATGGCGCCTGTCTGGACCAAGATCCCACAGATGACCTTGTCCTGCCAACCCTCACATACATAGCCTCCTCTTGGTGACCATGGCCCTTGCCCTAAAGCAGAGACTCTCAATTATGAGCCAATATGTCCTCTATGGTGCATTTGGCAATATCTGGGGACATTTTTGATTGCCACAACTAGGGCAATATTTCTGGCATCCAATAAGTAGCTGCTAAACAGCTTACAATGTACAAGATTCTGTACCCCCAAAAAAGAATTCTCTGCCCCAATGGGCCAATAGTTCCAAGATTCAAAAATCCTGTCCTAAGACCTTTCCCCCACTCTACAAGATTACAGAGGCATGCACTATTCAGAACCACGTTTTTTAGTCGGCCACTAGAATTTAATCAGTATGAATGTCTTGCAAATTGTACTGCTTTGGGCAGAGTGGAGTGAAAAAATATTCTAAAATGTGCCTCTGCCTTCCTGGTTAACACCAACTCCTTTCTCCAAAAAAAAGACATAGCACTAAGTCGTGTCTGACTCTTGCAATCCCTTGAACTGTAGCCTGCCAGGCTCCTCTGTCCATGGGATTCTCCAGGCAAGAATACTGGAGTGGGTTGCCATTTCCTTCTCCAAGGGAACTTCCTGACCCCAGAAATTGAACCCAGTCTCTCGCATTGCAGGCAGATGCTTTACCGACTGAGCCACACAGGAACCCAAAGGCAAATTAAATGTCATCTCTTACACGAAACTATTTCTTATTTCATCATCACCTTCCCGACATAGCACTTATAGGCTTACCCCAATAGCAGCTCTGTTCAAATTACTTCCCATTCCCCTACTAGATTATAAATTCACTGAAAGCTATGTTTGTTTATTTTAAAATCCTTGTGTCTTCACGCTTACTAGACTGCTTAGCACATTATATGTACACAGCAAATATATGTGGAAGAAAAGAACAAGGCTGGAGCACTGGCTTGGATTCTGAGTACCTACCTCCAAAATAGGTTTACTCAAGACTGCTTTTGGGAACTGCCCTCATGATCCAGTGACTAAGACTCTCCGCTCCCAATGCAGGGACCCTGGGTTCAATCCCTGGTTGGAAAACCAGATCCTACATCCACAACTAAGAGCTCACATGCCACAGCTAAAGATTCTGCATGCTGCAACTATAAACCCAGTGCAGCCAAATATCTAAGGATGTCTGACTGCCTGTCCTCCAAGGACATGAAACTGAGCAGCGTCTCATTCCTGGTATGTAGGATCATCAGCATTTTAGCGGAAATTCTTGGCCTACTAGAAGATAGCCGTAATGATGTTTACCTGAAATGCCACAAGACAAAGACTGTGGAGAGCATAAGATCTAGTTGGTGGGTTACATCAGAACTCTCCCTAAATGCCTTTTCTTAGAGGAAAGAGAGCAAGGCTGACATGCTACTTTTAGTAAGCCTGGCTTTGCAGCCTGTGTTCTACAGAACTTCTTCCCTCACCAAAGGAGGAAAAAGTAGAGTGAACTTAATGAACACATGAACAGAGTAGTGAGGTAGTCCAACACTCATCTCAACTAGTAGTCGNAGTCGGCTCACACCAATATCCATGTACAAATCTACTAAAGGAGCTGACTATGAACAAGGACAGTTCTTTTGTTGGCTGCCTATAGATTATATGCAAATCCATAGTGGGATAATTAAATTTAGGATAATTTATAAATGTGCTTTTGTACTAAAACCAAAAAAAAATGGATTATAACATGAATAGGCATCAAATTAGAGATACCAAGGGAACATTTGATGCAAAGGTGGGCACAATAAAGGACAGAAACAGTATGGAGCTAAAAGAAACAGAAGATATTAAGAAGAGGTGGCAAGAATACATAGAACTATGCAAAAAAGATCTTCAAGACCCAGATAACTGCGATGGTGTGATCACTCATCTAGAACCAGACATCCTGCAATGTGAAGTCAAGTTGGCCTTAGGAAGCATCACTATGAACAAACCTAGTGGAGGTGATGGAATTTCAGTTGAGCTATTTCAAATCCGAAAAGATGATGCTGTGAAAGTGCAGCACTCAATATGTCAATAAATTTGGAAAGCTGACCACAGGACTGGAAAAGGTCAGTTTTCATTCCAATCCCAAATAAAGGCAATGCCAAAGAATGTTCAAACTACTGCACAATTGCATTCATCTCACATGCCAGTAAAGTATTGCTCCAAATTCTCCAAGCAAGGCTTCAATAGTATGTGAACCGAGAACTTCCAGATGTTCAAGCTGGATTCAGAAAAGGCAGAGGAACCAGAGATCAAATTGCCAACAACTGTTGGGTCATAGAAAAAGCAAGAGAGTTCCAGAAAAACATCTACTTCTACTTTATTGGCTACTCCAAAGCCTTTGACTGTGTGGATCACAACAAATTGTGGAAAATTCTTCAAGAGATGGGAATACCAGATCACCTGACCTGCCTCCTGAGAAATCTGTATCCAGGTCAAGAAGCAATAGTTAGAACCAGACATGGAAAAACAGACTGATTCCAAATAGGAAAAGGAGTATGTCAAGGCTGTATATTGTCACCCTGCTTATTTAGCTTATATACAGAGTACATCACGTGAAATGCCAGGCTGGATGAAGCACAAGCTGAAATCAAGATTGTTGGGAGAAACATCAATAACCTCAGATATACAGATGACACCATCCTTATGGCAGAAAGTGAAGAAGAAATAAAGAGCCTCTTGATGAAAGTGAAAGAGGAGAGTGAAAAAGCTGGCTTGAAACTCAACATTCAGAAAACGAAGATCATGGCATCCGGTCCCATCTCTTCATGGCAAATAGATGGGGAAACAATGGAAACAGTGTCAAACTTTCTTTTCTTGGGCTCCAAAATCACTGCAGATGGTGACTAAAGCCATGAAATTAAAAGACGCTTACTCCTTGGAAGAAAAGCTATGACCAACCTAGATAGCACATAAAAAGCAGAGACATTACTTTGCTGACAAAAGTCCGTCTAGTCAAAGCTATGGTTTTTCCAGTGGTCACATATGGATATGAGAGTTGGACTCTAAGAAAGCTGAGCACTGAAGTACTGATGCTTTTGAACTGTGGTGTTGGAGAAGTCTCTTGAGAGGGATTGCAAGGAGATCCAACCAGTCCATCCTAAAGGAGATCAGTCCTAAATATTCACTGGAAGAACTGATGCTGAGGCTGAAACTCCAATCCTTTGGTCACCTGATGCGACGAATTTAGTCATTTGAAAAGACCCTGATGCTGTGAAAGATTGAAGGCAGGAAGAGTAGAGGACGACAGGGGATGAGAGGGTTGGATGGCATCATGGACTCAGTGGACATGAATTTGAGTAAACTCCAGGAGTTAGTGATTGACAGGGAAGCCTGATGTGCTGCAGTCCATGGGCTTGCAAAGAGTTGGATATGACTGAGTTACTGAACTGAACTGATTGCATTATATTGTGCTATTATTTTGATAAAGCAAGTCTAATAGGATTTCAGCAAAATACTTAATGCAATTATCAGTAAAACATTCCTGACATGAGTTGGCATCAGGAAAGAAAGACAGGGTCATTTCAGAACATTCAACTTTATTTTCCATTGACAAACACAACATAAATAACATACATTTGTTAAATACACAGACTAGCTATGACTTGAATGCCATCAAAGTTCTGATGTATTTTTCAGTCTTTTATTCTTTGTCTCCACAATATTGAAGACTACCCTTTGAAACATAGTGGAAGATATGTTTAGATATACTTAACATAACTCGTAGAAAAATTTTCCATAAAGATGACAAAAGTATACCTTCCCATTTAACCCACTGGAATGGACTGCTGAGTAGGAGAGGTGGAGAAACATACAATTTCTATATTGAGCTTTACATCATTTATTAAAGTGTCAATGATTTCAATTCTCAGTTAGATACATTTTGAAAATAATATATTCATTTGTTGTAAATAGATTAAGATAATCAGTACCTATTTTTAATTTGCTTGCTTACAGAAATGTTCAACTTTATGCTATCGGTACAAAATTGTTTTGTTAAAGAATATGGAGAAAGTAAGATATTCTATCTATATATATGAGGCTTGGGAAGAAAAAGAGTTTGGTAGTCAGTGATGATTTGAGTGAATTAAACATTTGCTTTTACAGAAAAGAACACTGGCCACTCCTCACTTTGTCCTACAGATGCTCAAGTGTATGAAGATAAATGTGGCCCCTTCCTCTCCTTGCTTCTGTGAAATGGCCTAAAAGGATGAAGAATCTTGACAAGTTGGAAATATATAGGTTTTCCTTCATCTCTTTGTCTTTGTCCTCTGTCCCACCCTCCATGTCTATTCCATAGGAGTGTCCTTTCAAAAGCTGAAAGAACATTGAGGTCCATCAGTAAGTCATATGCACTTTCTCCTGCTAAACATCACAGCTTTGATTTCTACAGAAATTGAAAACCATAGAAAGAAACTATTTTCATACTAAAGTCTGGTGATTGGCAAGCTTTTGGCTAGATATCTGATTGACTTTAATTAAAAAGCCAAACTATTCTAATTCTAAAGCAACTGACAGGGACTTCCCTGGTGGTCCAGTAGTTAAGATTCCGTGCTTCCAATGCAGGGGACCCGGGTTCGATCCCTGGTCGGGGAACTAGGATCCCACATGCTGCGGGGTGAGGCCAAAAAAAAAAAAGAAGAAGAAGAAAAAAAAGTAAAGCAACTGACAAAGGAATTTAAGAGCTGATCAAAAAATTTTAGAAGTGCTATCATCTCTAAAATGCTTGATAAGCCTGAAAACCTAATTGTACCTGATGTTAATCTCTTCCCTTCTTATCTTTACTCCCATAATAAAATTATTTCATTAAAGCAGATATTAAAAAAACAGACTCAGATCTGTTTCATAGATTAGTACATTAGCACATTAGAAATGTGAAACCATTCTCTCTCTTAAAAACAATCCCAGCTTCACCAACAGTAAATATTTCTGTTACTTTCTCTCCATGAGAAAATGGATAAAGAGGCTGGAGGCAAGGGAGCCAAGGAAAGAGTCTTCTTTCTAATGAAGAAATTAGCATTTCAGTAGATATATGAGTTGTTTATAATTTAAAACAAATTGATGTAAAATTTCTGAAAATAGAATAATTTTCATTTTAAATTTAAAAATGTGTAATCTATATATGAGCAAACATGGTATATGCCTGATTGAACTGCATTTCTAGAGAATCAAAATATAGTAGGCTTGTGGTATCATAATGTAATGGTTTACAACTCAACTTGTATAAATGGCAAGCCTTTAAGTAGAATCCTCACTTAAGATTTATAAAATAGAGACTCCATAAAATTAAAATTCTGTGCTCTTTCATTATTTAAAAGAGTAGAGAGTAGGGAAGAGTGAGAAAGAAAATGTAAAGCAGCATGTTTTGAAGGTATAATTCCATTTGATTTAAAAACTAATTGTTGACCTCCTTTGGGGGAAAAAACCTTACTTCTAGAAGTGCTGAAGTCTTTCATAGATGTGCACATAGATGTCACTGTGAGAGCAAAGTCACCCTTTACTGCTCTTTTTACTTTCTTTAGTTTTATTCAAGGTGGACTCAATCCAAAAAATGTATTCAGGGAAGGCATGTGAAAGATTTTACTTAATAGCTATAACACGAATCATTATAAAATTGAAACCTTTTGGGTGAGAGTAATCCAGGGGTAATGAACTTTCACATGTAATTAGTATCCATATACATGATACCAGTATAATGAAGTTCTAATTTTTAAATTTGCCATAATTCTCTGTTTCATGATTCATAAGTAATCACTACTTATTAGTTGTCTTAGAGTTTTGAACTGACAGCACCTTCTTAACAAATGTGCATGTGAGTTTTAGTTTGATTTTCAAATTTTGTAAATAGATTATATCATAACCTCCATTATGAAACATCATAGATGTATGGCACCTCTTATTAACATTGTATTGCAACTCAGAAAACAGTTCTATCAATATAGCCACAGTATGAAATACTCTTTATTTAAAAAATGATATAATCTCATTCATTGAACAATTCCGTTCACTTATTTAGACCTCAGCTTTAGTAGATTTGAGACATACGCAATCACAAAGACAGCAATAAACAAGCAGCTGTGAAGATATCGCATGCTTGATGACCTAAACTTTTTACAGAGGTAAATCATGGAAACTTCAGTTATTCCACAATAAACTTTTAATATGTTTGTAGTAATAAATACTCTACAGTCTCTCTGTGTCACTCACCTTCTAGTAACCTGCATATTTCAAAAGAAGCTTTGGGAATAGAGTGTGAAAATAAGTGGGCAGTATATGTGTTTAAAATTTCAAAGAATAAGATTTCTCTATTTTCTTAGCTGACTTAATCCCAATACAAAAGGGCTATGATTATCGACATGGGGAAGACTGAAAACAGATCACTAATCTGGGGTCAAAACCAACAAAAACATACAAAGTATTAAATAAAAGGCCTAATTCTTGAAAATCTAAGAATACTGCCACAGATTGTCCACTTTATTAATATACTGTTTGTCAGAGTTTTTAGTTTGTCTATTACTCAATGCCCAGTGTGTTCTCAGGATCTTTTACAGTTAACTTTTACATGAGCTTCTAAAATTTTATTCCATAACATAGTCAAGAGGTCTTTTACATAATAAATAAGTGTTCAGTATATATATGTGGCTTTAAATTGGCAATCATTTGAATCTGGCATGATTAAATGCTTATGTTTACTTAAAATGACTTNGGTATATAGCTTAGGCAGATTTGCTAAATCCTTGGATAACACATTTAATTTCTTCAATTTAAAATATTTTAAAGATAACTACCATAATTATTTCACTTGAAAAGTACACTGTTCTTATTGGTTGACATGTCATCATTCTCTTCTGTGATACAACATAGCTGTGTGGAAAATCAGAATAGCTTTGTAAAATCTACTTTTTGTAAAATCGATATTACATCTATTTTTACATTGCATCCACTTCTTTTTATTTGGTTTCTTAGGTCTCCGTTTTTTTAAACCAGTCTTGAGAAGTTTTGGGATTGTAATTTTTGCATGCATTTTTTCCCTGCTCAAAACTAAGTATACTTGAGTGAACTTAAAGACTAAGGAACTTAAACTCGGAAACCGATATACTCTTCTGCAGTGACTTTAGATGTTTTCTTCCTTACCACATTTAGGGCTTCTGAACATCCTGAAATCTAACCTCAGCTATCATCCAAAGGCCAATATCATTTAAGACTAACATTTCCTACCAGGTTTTTCATGTACTAACACGTCACATGCTGTTTACGTAGTTCTTCCTTTCCACTTCCTTTTCAAGCTTGTTCAAAAACTGCCATCAACCACAGCTACCATCTATCCCTGGTCAGGAAACTATTCCATAGCTAAGCATGAGTTTTAGGTTGTTTTGTCTTTTTGAATTTCTGTGGTTGGATGAAAAGTGATATTTCTTTGACTGTCATCTCAATTACTACTTGGGAGTAGTAGTTTCTCAAATAATTAATACAAATGATGTACTTTGTTATGAAGCAATATAATGCTGAACATTTGAACATAAATTTGTATTTCTGTAGTTAAACAAGCAGAGTTCATTCACTTTATCAGCTCGATGGTCTGTAAAGTCACAAGGCACTTCAACCATATAGTGGGACCCCACCGATGTGCACTTGGTTTTGGCAGATAATTATTCATTCATTCACTGAACAAATAGTCACTGAACACTTTCTATATTCCAAGTGCAAGGTGCTGGAAGAAATAACCCATTCAAGCTCACACTACTCGAATCTATGCCGTGTATGTGTCTATACCTAGGGCCTAAACCTCTTAATTATAAGGTCATTTAAGTACACTTTTTTTTTAAGTATATAGTTTTGTCTCATCGTCCATGAGGTGACTTGTGGAATTATTCAATTCTATGGTATAGAGAAATTTTTAAATGTCCTTTTAGTATAGGTTATTTGTCATCATTTTTTTCCCCCAAACCTAGACTAGTGGAACCACCATGAGTTACATAAGCACTCTCAGCAGATTTTGCCTTCTCACTCAGTTTGACGTGAGCATTTAAATTGATTCCTCCTAACTGACTTAGCCTGGTAAACATATTAATCTAATAGATATTTTGCACCTCTTAAATTAATTCTTCCCCAGATGCATATTGAATACACACACAAAAAAGGTAGTTACTATAAAGGAGTATAAATAAATTTCAAGTTTCTTAAAACTGGAAAAACAATAAAGGAAAAAACAAGTTAAACTCTGAATGAGAAATAGTAAGTTTGCAAAACAAATGCTCTAAAGAGTACAAAGAACATTTTATGTAGGTCTGATCTGAAAGATTGTTGTGTTTGTTGGGGAGTTGCTTTTATTTTTTTAAGTGTAATTCTCAAAATTTAATGTAGTGATCTACTTGTGCCAAAAAGATATCAAGCTTAGCTGTCAAGTTTTGTGCACATAATAAGAGATTCATTTTAACAATAAATATTTAGATAGAAACTTTGAAGAGAAGGCAGAGAAAGTGCTGTGAGGTATCAATATTATAATTTCCTTACCCTATAAATAGGCTAAACTATGGAAAGTCTTTATGGAAGCTTTAAAATATTTACTGGTCTTAGAATAGGAGTTAGTATTTAAATACACAAAAGACTGAAGAGAATACTTTGGGTGGAAAAATCAGGGAAAATAATTAGCCAAAGTACCTATATTTAGGGCTCAAATCAGTCCTTAAATAGAATTTTGAAAAAAAATCACTTCACTGACTCCCAAATACAGTTTCATGAATCTTCTCCAGGCTTGTAGGAATTAAAAATGTAATCTAAAGGAAGAACATTTAACAATTTGGATGTTCACAAATTGTCATGTTTGAAATAAATGGAATTAACTGACTCATTCAGATAATGAATAAACCTAATTACCAACCAACCCAACCAGACTCTGTAAGGTTAGCAGCTAATTTGCATATTGAATGACATTTAAGTAACATCAGTATCAATGAATACTGTGAATATGTTATGCATTTTTTCATCCTAAATCACCATTTTTAAAAAATTTAAGGGGAATAAAAGTGACACAGAGAGAAAGAGAGAGAGTAAAAGAGAAAGCAGAAGACCAAGGCCTTTGAGCAAAAACAAACTGTTGCCTTGTCTTCAAATATCTGTGTGTTGAATTCCCCATAGAATATTAACTATCCCTACACGGCCCCCACCACAGACCAAGATCATATTTATAAAAATGAAAGAAGTACTTTCACCTAATAAATAATCACACATTCAGCTACATATGGAAGAGACCCCAAAACACTAGACTGTTATTAATCTATTTTCCTTTGCTTGTGTTTCAATACTTTTGGCATATAGGGGATTATTAATATTTATGCTTCTGAGACCATTTAGGCCTTATATCAAAAATTCTACTTCAATGCATAAATAGCGGCATGCCAGAGATGCCTAAATTCACAGTAAAATTTAGGGCTATTTTTTGCCAAAAGCTGTGAACATGCAAGTTGATTAAGTGTTCTCTTTCATGCTCCTGTCTGTGTTATTTCATTGGATAGTGAGATAGGCGGCACTTTAGGTCCATCATTAAAGTAGCTGGAGACAGCATTTGCTACCTGGCAAAACTTTTGAAGAAGGATCTTTCTTAGCAGCAGATAAACCCAGGGATCCAAGATCTGGTTCAGTGAAGCCAGGCGAACAGCTATTAAGAAGAAGTTGCACTCATCCTGATTTTCTGTGTATGTCTTGCAGTGCTCAACTGACGTGTGATTGAAGATCATTTTCAACATCATTATCTAAGAAAAAGGGACATATTATTATTCCAAAGATTAATAAAGTCATATGCATCTCCCCACATGGTTCTTTGCACATGGTTAGTTTACAATAAGTTGGTTGTTGGATTAAAATGATTAATTCAAGCAACATTTATACTCACAGAACACAGCCCTGAATTATATAAGATATCCCTCTGGATTTTCCCACATTTTTGCCTATTCAACATGAGGCAGATTTTTTAAAAATACATATTCTCTGGCTCTTGGTCCTTGTCAGGCAAAACATGTAATCTTAAACTTTGGCAGTTGTAACTAAAAAAAAAAAAAAGACTACTTAAGAAAAGATAGAAGCAAAAGGGGAAAATAGCAGCTACATATTATTAGTATTATTATTATTGCCAGTAGCATTTTCTGACTCCTTACAATTTGCCTGACACTATGTCAGGCAAATATGCTTTTAATAAATAATAGAAGATAAATACTACTGCCATCTCATTTTTATAATTGCGGAAACCAAGCTTTAATGACATAAAATAGCTGAGTCAGACTTAAACCCAGGTTCACTAACATATGACAGATAGCATTTACCCTTCTGGGTCTCTACCCAGTCACTGCACATACACCAGAATGTAAATTCCATGAAGGTGGGATCTGGGCCAATATCTTTTTCCCCACTATTTCCCCAGTACCTAGACTAATAATTCGCAGGTTGTGTTCAATAAACATCTGTGAATGAATATGTGACACATATATGAATATATTAATATATGACATCTATAATATACATAATATATTTATATTTGAATGAATAAATATTTGTGATTTCCACAGGAGAGAAAAAAAGTGAGGATTCATACACATCAGAAAAGATATTCAAGCTCATTAGTCCATCAGAAAAATGAATGTTATGACAAAGAAACCATTTTATATTCACTAGTTTGAGAAAAATGAAGCATGACTTTTCCAAATGTTAGTGAGGATGGTGAGCAATATAGACTCTTGCACACAGTACTACCAGGAGTGTGAGCTCGAGCAGCCACTTCAGAAGACAATCAAACTGTCTCACCTGTTACCTTGCAGAAGGCCCACTCCCAAGAATGCACTGCCTTGAATTCCTGCACCTGAGGTTGTGTGTATGACTGTTCATTACAGCATTGTTCATTACAGCAATAAAAAAGCAGGAACAACCCCAAAACAGGTTCACACTTGCAAGCAAAGAAAGATGCTGACTTTATTACCAGCTCCTAAATTGGTCTTTCTAGACATGCACAGCTATTAAGCACTTCAAATGTGGCTGAAGAAAATTGGGACATTGGGATAGGTAATGGTTATATAATGAAATGATAATATATTTATAGAGTGTTTTAAAATACATTATTAAACTTAACATCGTTTGTTTCTTGTTACGTTTTAAAAACATTTTGTAAAATATTACACTAGTGGAAAATTTAAAATTATATATGTGGCATGCATTTGTTGTTCACATTATATTTTGACTGAACTCAAAGTGTTGCTTAAGACCCACATTTATTTGGATGATCTGTCCTCAGGTCATGTATCCCAAATTGAAGGGTTCGAAACATCCCTGAGCATCCTAAATACCCACAAACCTATTATCCACAGCAAAAGCACTTACTCAACATGTCAGGGTCACCTGTGAAACCTTCTTTTACCTCATCCTCTGCAATGCAGTTTGCTCTTTCTCCAGTCTCATCTTAGTTCACCACTTCCTCTCATCTGATTTATAGTAATAACAGACACCCCGACAGAGCAAACAGATGTCAGCATGACACAGATTCGGCCCTAAATCCCAGCTCTGACCAAATCCTCACCAGCTACACAAATGTCACCTTGGTCTTACTGGACAGAGTTGTGTGCATGGTAGTCACTCAGTCATGTCCGACTCTTGGCGATCCCATAGACTGTAGCCCGCCAGGTTCCTCTGTGGAATTCTCTAGGCAAGAATACTGGCATAGGTAGCCATTCCCTTCTCCAGAGGATCTTCCCGACCCAGGGATTGAACCCAGGTCTCCTGCATTGCAGGCAGATTCTTTATCATCTGAGCTACCAGGGAAGTCCTACCAGGGACAGAGTTGAGTCACAGGTTAATTCTTAAAACAATCACTGGCAAAGGGAATGGAAATGTCTAGGTATTGCTTATAACATGGGTCCCTAACTGGCAACTCACTCCAGTATTCTTGCCTGGAGAATTCCATGGACAGAGGAGCATGGTAGGCTATTGCCCATGGGATCACAAAGTGTTGGACATGACTGTGCCACTAACTTTCACTTTTTAACCCCCAGACCATGGACGGGTACCAGTCCATGGCCTTTTAGGAACCAGACTGCACAGCAGGAGGCGGGCGGTGGGCAAGGGAGCCAAGCTTCACCTGCTCTGAGCTCCCCACACTCACAGTTCCCCACACTCACATTATCATCTGCACCATTTCATTCCCCCAGCACCCCCCATGTCCCCTACCCGCCCCACGCCCCTTACCCCCACCCCCCGCTGTGGAAAAACTGTCTTCCACAAAACTGGCCCCTGG
>SJYQ01001273.1:217225-243132 GCA_006410935.1 Redunca redunca
GAACTAAAAAGCCTCTTGATGAAAGTGAAAGTGGAGAGTGAAAACATTGGCTTAAAGCTCAACATTCAGAAAACGAAGATCATGACATCTGGTCCCATCATTTCATGGCAAATAGATGGATAAACAGCGGAAACAGTGTCAGACTTTATTTTTGGGGGGTCCAAAATCACTGCAGATGGTGACTGCAGCCATGAAATTAAAAGATGCTTATTCCTTGGAAGGAAAGTTATGACCAACTTAGACAGCATATTCAAAAGCAGAGACATTACTTTGCCAACAGGGTCCGTCTAGTCAAGGCTATGGTTTTTCCAGTGGTCGTGTACGGATGTGAGAGTTGGACTGTGAAGAAAGCTGAGCGCCGAAGAATTGATGCTTCTGAACTGTGGTGTTGGAGAAGACTCTTGAGAGTCCCTTGGACTGCAAGGAGATCCAACCAGTCCATTCTGAAGGAGATCAGCCCTGGGATTTCTTTGGAGGGAATGATGCTGAAGCTGAAACTCCAGTACTTTGGCCACCTTGTGAGAAAAGTTGACTCATTGGAAAAGACTCTGATGCTGGGAGAGATTGGGGGCAGGAGGAGAAGGGGACGACAGAGGAAGAGACGGCTAGATGGGATCACTGACTCGATGGACATGAGTCTGAGTGAACTCCGGGAGTTGGTGATGGACAGGGAGGCCTGGTGTGCTGCAATTCATGGAGTTGCAAAGAGTAGGACATTACTGAGTGACTGAACTGAACTGAAGCACATCTTCCCTTGTGGTTCAAATGGTAAAGAATCTGCCTGCAATGAGGGAGGCCTAGGTTTGATCCCTGGGTTGGGAAGATCCCCAGAAAATGGAAAGGCTACCAACTCCAGTATTCTGGCCTAGAGAATTCCATGGACTGTGTAGTCCATGGGGTCGCAAAGAGTTGCACATGACTGAGCGACTTTCACTTCACAAGAACATCTTATTATTCATGATTTTAAGTAGAATATTTATAGTTACAGCAATACCCTGGAAAAGGCTAGAAATCTGGGCTATAAAATCAACAGAAGAAGCAAATATTTATAATAAAACAGAGGTGTGACCAAGATGGTGGAGTAGAAAGATTCTGAGCTTAAATCCTCCAATAGGCACACCAAAATTATAGCTTTTTGCAGAGACACTGGCTATGAGAACTACCTGAAGACTAGCAGAAAAGATTTTTCACAACTGAAGATATAAAGAAGGAACCACAACAAGATGAGTTGGAGGGATGGAGATGCAGGATAGTCAAGATCCATACCCCTAAGTAGGTGATCCATAAACAGAAGGATTATAATGGCAGATGTTCTCCCCAAAGATTCAGGGGTCCAAGCTCCACAAAGCGCTCTTCAGCCCAGTGGTCCTGCACTGGGAAGATGAGCATCCCGATGTTTGGTTTTGAAGGCCAGCAGGGCTTGCATATGGGAGAACTATGGGGTCATAGAAAACAGAGACTCTACTCTTAAAGACTGCAAGCAAAATCTCGTACTCCCCAAGACCCAGCTCAGAGGCAGGAATTTGAAAGAAGCCTAGGTCAGGCCCACTTGCTGATCTTGGAGAGCTTCCTGGAGAAGGGAGTAGTCAATTGGGACACCTTTTGGGGAGACAGATTCTGGTGACTGTCATTCTGAGGAGTTCATTCTACCTCAAGGAAACAGGTACTGAAAGTGCCATTTTGGAATCCAGGGGCTTACCTGCCCCCACCAGTGGGTTGGCACCAGCCCCGACTGACCCCCTCCCCACAAACCTCAGACCCCTGCAGCCAGCTGCCCCAGGACCTGGTCCTGCCACCAGCAGACTAGTAGCCACCTGGGTCAGGGCCAGCCCTGCTTACCAGTGCACCCATGGCAGAGGACCTGCCATAATAGGAGAGCCTACATAGCCCACAGAGAAGGTGCCCCTAGAGCATATGGCCCTGGTGAGCAGAGGGGTGTGCACTGCTGGATGCTGCAAGACGTCTCCTACACAAGGCCACTTCTCCAAGACCAGGGAATGTAACTGACCCACTTAATACTTACAAGTAAACACGGAGAATTGTCCAAATGAGGAGATGGGAGAATATATTTCAAATAAAGGAACAAGACAAAACCTCAGGAAAAAAAAAAAAAAAAGAATGAAGTAAAGATAAGCAAGCTACCCAATAAAGAGTTTGAGGTAATGATCATAAAGATGTTCAACAAAACTCAGGAGAAGAATGGATGAACACAGTGAGAATTTTAATAAAGGGTTAGAAAATACAGAGAAAAATCAAACAGAGCTGAAGAATATAATAACTGAAATTTAAAAAATACACTAGAAGGCATCAGTAGCAGATTAGATGATACAGAGGAACAGATCAGTGGACTGGAAGTCAGAGCAGTGGAAATCACTCAAGCTGAACACAAAAAAAAAAGAATTTAAAAAATGAGAATAATTAAAGAGATCTATGGGACAACTCAAGTATCTGAATGTTCACACTGGATTTCCCTGGTGGCTCAGATGGTAAAGAATCTGCCTGCAGTGCAGGAGATCTGGGTTCTATCCCTGGGTTGGGACAATCCCCTGGAGAAGGGAATGGCAACTCACCCTGGTATTCTTGCCTGGAGAATTCCATGGACAGAGGAGTGTTCACATTATAAAGGTCCAAAAAGCGTGTGAGAGAGAAAAAGAAAGAGAACTTATTTAAAGAAATAATAGCTGAAAGCATTTCTAAATGGGGTGAAGAAACAGATATTCAGGTCCAAGATGCACAGACATCCCAAACAAGATGAATCCAAAGAAGTCCACATCAAGAAACATTATAATTAAATGGTAAAAAAAAAATTAAAGATAAGGAGAAAATCTTAAAAGTAACAAGAGAAAAGTAGCAAAACATACATTTTTTTTTCAAGTGCATACAGAAAAATTTCCAGGATAGATTTCAAGCTGGCCAAAAAACAAGTCTCAGTAAATTTAGGAAAACTGAAATCATATCAAGCACTTTTGCTGACCACAGAATGAGACTGGAAATCAACTAATAGGAAAAAGCTGCAAAAAAACACAAACATATGGAGGTTAAACAATGCTACTAAAGAGCCAATGAGTGACTGAAGCATAAAACAGGAAATTAAATACCTGGAGACAAATGAAAATGGAAACATAATAATCTAAAAGCTGTGAGACACAATAACAATAATTTAGGTTATTGTTATTGTGAGACACAATAACAATAATTCTAGGAAAGAGGTTTATAGTGATGTAAATCTATCTTTGGAAGCAAACAAAAAATCTAAAATAAACAATCTAACCTTACACCTAAAGGAACTAAAAAAGAGGAACAAACAGAACCCAAAGTTATTAGAAGGGAAGAAATAATAAAGATTAGAGCAGAAATAAATGAAATAGAGACTAAAAAACAGTAGAAAACAGATTCATAGATACAGAGATTAGTTGCCAGAAGAGAGGGAGGTGGGAGCACAAAATACTTCAAAGAGATTAAGAGTTACAAACCTCCACTTATATAATATATAGTAATGCAGATGTAAAATACAACACAAGGAATATGGTCACTAATACTGTAATAACTTTGTGTGGGACAGATGGTACTGATATATGCAAATGTTGAATTTTTTTAGTACACCTAAAACTAACATAATATTGAACATAATATTATATATCAAATATATTTCAATAAGAAAATAATTTTTTTTCAACCTACAAATAATAAATGCTAGACAGGTTGTGGATAAAAAGGACCCCTCCTACACTGCTGGTAGGAATGTAAATTGGTACAGCCACTATGGAGAATAATATAGAGTTTCCTTAGAAAAATTAAAAATAGAGTTATCATATGATTCTGCAGCCTACTCCTGAGCATTTATCTGGAGAAAACTACAATTCAAAAAGATACATGAATGCCCCTATTCACTGCAGCACTATTTTTAATAGCCAAGACGTAAAAGCAACCTAAATGTCTGTCAACAGATGAATAGATAAAGAAAATATGGTATATGTATACACACACAAAAGAATATGCATGCATGCCAAGTCGCTTCAGTTGTGTCAGACTCTTTACAACCTCAGGGACTGTAGCCCCAGGCTCCTCTGACCGTGGGATTCTCCAGGCAAGAATACTGGAGTGGGTTGCCATACCCTTCTCCAGGGGATCTTCCCAACCCAGGGATTGAACCCGCGTCTCATACTTCTCCTACATTGGCAGGCAGGTTTTTTACCACTAGTGCCACCTGGGAAGCCATATCTTATGCCTATATTATAATAAATATGTAAAATGCCCCTCAGAGTCTAACAGATAATGCATCAATAACAGTTTATAACTTATTTGCAAAATTTCCTGCCAATGTTAGGTTTCTAGTTATGTTAGCATAGGAATTTCCTGACACTATATTATTTTCTTTTCCCCAACACAAAACACTCCCTCTGAAAATTTGCCAGCTTTCTTTACAGTTAACTCTTGCTCTGTTGACTATAAATAGGAGCTAAGCAATAGTGCATTGCCAGATCCACAACTTGAGGGGAGTAAAGTATCATATAGCAGGATCGTTTTTTCCTTGATATTAAGGAGAACTTTCTATGATTCCTCATTATGACAAGAAGTTTAGCTGCCAATGCCTCAACCTTTTAAAAGAGAACTGTGTTAACTGGGTTTAACTTGCACTTTTACTGCTTGGCTTTTGTGAAGGGGAAAAGTGGCAACCAAATATTTCTGGTGACTATCCTTTTGGGTTTCAAAGTAGCAGAACTGAAGACATTGATTTCTGCAACCCACTCACCTTCCAGGTCGTTAACAGACATAGAGATAGACAGTATTGTAATCTGGCTTATAATAAGTACTATGTAAGTATTTGTTATTATTGTTTTGGGTATTATTCTTATTTTGATGTTAAGAACAATACAGTGAAGCATAAAAGAGCCCTTTGCTATCACCTCCTAACTAGTACATAAGTTCCAGTGCAGAAGAATGTGGCTATAACACACAACAGAATGGTAACTTGCCATAATCCATTAAGGTTTATGTAGCAGCTTTGAAATACATCTTAACAATCACTCTTTCCTTTCAGGCACTGTACAGATGGCAGATGAACACCATCAAGTATCATGTGATGTTTATATTATAAACGATGTTTTATTTTTCAAAATGCTCTAGTGAAAAGATTCTGCTCTCCATTTTCATTGTATCTGAATTTGGAGTGATCACATTTCAAGCGTCTAATAACCAAGTGGCTAGTGCTCCCATATCGGACAGTGCAGGTCCCAGTGCTTTATACATTTTGATGGGCTTCCACCTGTATTCTCTCAATTATATGGCAGAAATATCACCACAGTGTCCGTTTTTTCCTTTCTTCATTCTCCCTTCTCCCCTTCTCACCAGAACACCTATTTTCATTGGAGCCTAAGTGCTTCAAGGCTGACCCATCCCTAGCTGCTGGAAATGTCTGGATCAAGGATGATGATATGACCCCATACTAGACAATAAGTTCTAAGAGGAAGCTCTCCAGGGACATCCCAGGAAAAGTTTCTTCATTTTTAGGAGAGAGCCACAGAAAAACAAAGCTTCTTTGTCCTGCAAGAGATGAACAAAGAAGCATGTACTAGCAACCAGCCTACCACCCGAGGGGAACAAGCCATAGACAGGATGAGGCCAAAACCGTAGACTGTGTAAGAAAGGGGCAAACTTTCTTGATTACAGTGCTGAGCTTCTGGATTAACCAACTCTGAAGGCTGTCCCAACCCTAGATTTGTAATTATGTTCTTTATTCTGAAGAATAGAAATAATCTGAAGAATATTATATCATCTCTAATAATACCAAGTTATACCATCTCTAATAACAACTGAGGGCAACACTGATATACTGAAACTTTTGGGCATCTTTTGAAGCATTGTTTTTCCCTGCCTTTGTTAGTTTTACTGTTTCCCTATTGTTGCTAAAATCCCTCGCTGTTTAATTGTTGTCCTCAGGGCACCTTCTGAAACATCCTTTTTGTTTTTCTCTTCTTTGGATACTAGGCATTAGAGCAGCTGTTTGCCACTGCTTCTACCCACTGTTTCTAATTAATTTCTCTCTTGTTTACAAAAACAATGCTGTGTCTCCCATTCTTACAGTTTTCAGTCTTTATAAGAATTTTTACTACTAACAACAATGTAGAAACAATAAAAGCTAACAAATAAAGGGAAAGGCGTAATTTTTTTTTTTTTTTTTTACATAATGCTCACAGTTTTACTGTTTAAATTAGTACCATCATTCATTAGACTCAGGCTGCATTCCAAAGCTCCTTGGTGGTTTTGGAATAAAAAACATTTGGGCTTGATTTGCTCAATACCATTTACCAACTGTGGGTCTTAAAGCAAGTTGCTTACCCAGCAAAGAAAAAAAATAAAAAGATAAATGTCTCCTGCCTTGAAAAGTTCATGTGAAGATTATAAACCATGTAATATATGTAAAACTTAGGGCTAAACTTGTGATTTTCTGATTCTAAATCTCATCTCCCCTTCAGTTTACTACAACTTACTTTCTTCATTCACTCATTCCACAATCATTCACTGAGTGGCCGCTATGGGCCAGGAAGATTTATGGACAAATATGGTAAGGTCTCTGCTCTTTAGCAGTTTACAGTGAATCAGACAAATAAGTGGATATTAACAAGAGGGAGACCATTTAATTTAGCAGTTCATTACATAGGCTATAAAGCTAGACAAATCTGGATTTGAGGGTCAGCTCCACTTTTCATTAACTTTGTGACCCTGGTAAAGTTACTTAACATCTCAAAATCAATTTCCTCATCTGAAAAGAGAGATAACACTATCCCCTTGTAGAGCTGTTGACAGAAGAAAATGAGATTATGTCTACAAAATGCTTAGCTCAGTGCCTATTGTGAAGTAACTATTTGTCTACTGTGGGTAATTATCCTTATTCTCATAATAAATATTATGACAACTGTAAATATAACTGTACAGAATTAAATGAAAAGGGTATGTGCATGCCTATGGAGTATAGAAGCAGGGCATTTAAATCAGTCTCCAGGATTACAAAAGCTCTGTGTTCTAAAATGGGCTTCCCAGGTGGCACAGTGGTAAAAAATAAACCCGCCTGTCAGTGCAGGAGACGTGAGACAAGGTTTCGATCCCTAGGTGGGAAAGATTGCCTGGAGAAGGTCATGGCAACCCACTTTAGTATTCTTCCTCCCTTCCCCGCGAGCCTGGTCTCCATGGTCTCCCACCGGCCACCCTGGAGTCCAGCAACGGTGTGAAGGTCAAGGGTGTCCAGCAGCGCCGTGAGCGGCTCATGCCCATCCGACCATAAAGCGGCTGAGGTCTGAGACGCAGCGGATGCCGCAACGGAACCATCAGCAGTGAGTGTCGCTGTGTCTCCTCCCAGGTGATAGTCACAGACACTGTTAAGGGAGAATGGTGCTGTTTACAGTTACATCGTGTCAATTTCAGAATTCACCGGTGGTTTCTCGCGTTGGTCCACTCGCCTGGTCTTCCTGTTTTCTCCCAGGTGGTATCGAAACCCCAGACTTCCCAGCCTTGGAAGGGAAACCCCGCAGCGCCTACCCCCGACCACGCCAAGCTATCGCCCTTCCACCCCCACTCACCCAGGCCCCCCCGGCTCCCGGGGACGCAGGAGGGCTCCGGATCTCCACAGTCACCCTTCTGTCTGGCTCCTCGTGGGGTCCCTTTGCCATATACAGATGGAGAGGAACACAGTGCTGACTGTCCAGGAGCCGATCTGATCATTCTCTCATGTGGAGGACCACATAAAAAAGGCAATTTTAGTGTATTAATCATAGATTATTACAAACTATAAACTCAAGGCCAAGACGTTTATTACAATGTATCTTTATGAAAACAAAAGGGTGTACAGTGTTCACACACTGTGACAATAGTGTAAAAACTACATTGTGAGCTCTGATTATTTCTCTCCTATACCACAGAAGCATATTGTATAAAAACTGTCGGAAAACTGATGTGAAGGTCTACTGCCTTATTTGTCTGTAAAAAATGCAGCTCAGTCACATGACTGCTTCCGGGAGCTTGGGAATAGTTTATCCTGTATTCTTGGTTGAATTCTCCCTGTATTTAAGATGTATTCATAGAATTGAAGTGTCGATGTAATAGCTCTCTCCTCTTGCCTGCAGGCCAGTTGTAATAAATCTAGGATGTGATGGAAAAACAAAAACAAAAACCACCTGTCAGTGCAGGAGATGTGAGACAAGGGTTCCATCCCTAGGTTGGGAAGATCCCCTGGAGAAGGGCATGGCAACCCACTTCAGTGTTCTTGCCTGGCGAATCCCATGGACGGAGGAGCCTGGCAGGCTACAGACCATGGAAAAAGAGTCTGATGTGACTGAAGCGACTTAGCACACACCTCCTCTAAAATAGGGGCTTCCTTTGTGGCTCAGCTGGTAAAGAATGCCCCCGCCAATGAAGGAGACCTGGGTTGGGAAGATCCCCTGGAGAAGGGAAAGGCTACCCACTCCAGTATTCTGGCCTGGAGAATTCCATGGACTGTATGTAGTCCATGGGGTCACAAAGAATCGGACACAACTGAGTGACTTTCACTTTCACTTTCCCCTAAAATAGCAGAAGTTTCTGGAGAGGTTTGCAATATGGAGGTCACACTTCTAAATGTGTAATTCTGCGAGTTATTCTAGGCACTACAGATTGATTTCTACAACTAACGGTAGGGATGCTGAGGGAGGAATGGAAAATGAGTGGTAAACGTAGCCAAATCCAAGATTTTTAGGATTAAACTAAGGAATCTGAAGCCTTTTAATCTGGGTGAGAGAGTGCTAGATGGAAAAAATGCCTGAATTCCATATTATAGGATCACTGTGAACACACTGAGCTTCAGTAGGGCTCTTTTTCTTCTCTATGATTATAAGAGGGGGTGGGGAACAGATAAAAGCAGGTTAGGAAGAATCCCAATTGCATTGTATTATGCTGCTGCTGCTGCTGCTGCTAAGTCGCTTCAGTCGTATCTGACTCTGTGTGACCCCATAGACAGCAGCCCACCAGGCTCCCCCATCCCTGGGATTCTACAGGCAAGAATACTGGAGTGGGTTGCCATTTCCTTCTCCAATGCATGAAAGTCAAAAGTGTCTGACTCTTAGCAACTCCATGGACTGCAGCCTACCAGGCTTCTCCATCCATGGGATTTTCCAGGCCAGAGTACTGGATTGGGGTGCCATTCCCTTCTCCCTTGTATTATGTTAGAAGTTTTAAAACTGTCAAAACAAATTTTCTAATTTTGACTGTAGTCAAACACTTTCCCGCTAAGCAAAGAGAACTCAATAAACAGTTTTATTTGTTTTATAAATAGTTTAGTAAAAAGAATAATATTTGTGAATTGTACTAGCTGAAAAATGTTTGCCTAGTAAAATTTTACCAGTGTATGTGAGTTTTCTAAACCTGAAGAGACAGAAGGAACCAGAAGAAACTGATGTTGCCCTTTTACAGAGAAAGCCTCCTAAATTGTAGGTGCTGTGTTGAATGGAATCCTTTAACAGTTTGCTATAGAACAATCAAAATTCTTGTCACTTCTACATGGATTTTCACAGTACTTCTCTAGAAACCCAAGCTCTTAAGAAGGGCAATCAATTAATGAATCAACAAAGATATTTCAGGAAACCTTTAATCACTATAATTATGTGACCCAGACAGTTTCCATGATCATTGACCATTCTCAATCAATCTGTTCTTTTTGTATGTGACATTTTCAGTGAAGTAACCTGAATATATTTTGTGTGAGTCGTTCTGTCGTGTCGTGTCCGACTCTTTGCGATCCCATGGACTGTAGCCTGACAGGCCCCTCTGTCCATGGAATTTTCCAGGCAAGACTACTGGAGTGGGTAGCCATTTCCTTCTCCAGGAGGTCTGCCGGGGAGCCAGAGTGAGGAATCCCGCCCGTGACAAGGTCATGAGGAAGGATGCTTGACAAATGCAAGGATGTGTCCATGCTTCAGGGTTTCCCCCTCAATTTTCCCAGGCATGTACCCCCAAAACTAAAAATCTGCCGGCTTTTGTACTCTGTTTTTCTGATATTCTCTGGAAAAACTCAGATCAAGGCTTTAGTCTTCTGCATTTGAAAGGGATGTTTCAGTTAAACCCCCTCTGATAGCTCTCTAGCTTGCCTAACAGGTTCCCCAGACCTCTTACAGCTTGTGAATTGCTTACAGCCCCCCAACTGTGAGAGGCACAAAACTTAAAAGCATCTTAAAGATACAGAGACTTTTCTAAAGAGTTAAAAATCATATTGGTGACAGGTTTTCACTGTTGACTCAATGATTGCCACCAGGCCTCCATATTCTTTATCTTTTAGGCACCTGGGAGGATGTTAATCAATGTAAACGGGATATGGAAAAAGATATATAGTAGTTTTGATGTTAGCAACACTAGACTTTTGAGTTAATTACTTTTCTTTTGTTATAAATCACTGTACTCCTTTCACTTGTTATAAATTGCTGTATCTTTGCTATGTAAGAATGTAACTTTATTCAGTGCTTTCTGAGGATGGCACCAGACTTTGGGAAGATCAACACAAATAAGTCTTCTGGTTGACAAACCCTTATCAGAAAAAAGGCTGTAAAATGTTAATTGGCCCTTTTGGCAGGAAGATGATGTAAATTACCTAAGACTGGTGTATACAATCAGGTATGCAGAGAGAAAAGCCTGGTTTAGATAAGAGTCTGGACTGCTAACACTGCATAATTTTGTATTACCCATTGATCTCTATGTACAATCAAAAAGGTATAAAAGGCCTTCTGAACAATAGAGGCTGGAGCCAGTCATTGGAAGGACTGGTTTTCCCCTGTGTCTCCTCTTTACTCTAATTTCAGGCTAAATTCCCATCTGGGGTGTGGAGGCTCACCATGTCTACTTACTTGTCCTGGCTTTTAAGATCTGTAAGAGAGAGAGCCCAAGGAGGGGCACTCTCCGATATTCAAATGGAAGCCAGTGGCCTAACGTAGATGGTGCAAGCTCCTTGTCTGGAACTTTATTGGCTTTCCACGTAAACCAAGTTATTCAGCCTCTTTTCTCCACTTAATTTTCCTACTATACTATTTCTTCTTAATCTCTTTTATATTTCTATATAAGTAAGTTTTTTCCTCGCCTACTCCGTCTCTCCTTCGAATCACCCTGGTTCCACTGGGGCTGGACCCCGGCAGAGGTCTTTCTGACCCAGGGACTGAATACAGGTCTGCTCCACTGCAGGCAGATTCTTTACCATCTGAGCCACCAGTAGGCTAATAAGAGACAATGAATGTGAAAGAGATTATTACAGCATAAAAAAATCTAACTTCTACTAATTTCTAGGGGTAGGATTGGGGAAAGTTTTCTGATTGTTTAAAGTATAGTTTCTACAACTGAAAGATGGGGATACAAAAATACCAAACTGATAAACTTGTGCCAATTAAATTAGATAATAAAGTAATTCTCAAGTGCTTGCAGGAGAAGGCAATGGCACCCCACTCCAGTACTCTTGCCTGGAGAATCCCATGGATGGAGGAGCCTGGTGGGGTGCTGCAGTCTGTGGGGTTGCTAGGAGTCGGGCATGACTTCACTTTCACTTTTCACTTTCATGCATTGGAGAAGGAAATGGCAACCCACTCCAGTGTTCTTGCCTGGAGAATCCCTGGGATGGGGGAGCCTGGTGGGCTACCATCTACGGGGTCGCACCAAGTCAAACACGACTGAAAAGACGTAGCAGCAGCAGCAAGTGCTTGCATGTAGTAGGCATTCAATAAGTATGTCCTTTTGTTTTGTGGATCTTTTCAGCTTCCTTTTCATTAGTCTGATTGCTATTCCATCTCCTCAATAAGTGACATGAACACACACACACAGGACTTAAAAGATACAACTTTACTGTCATAATGTTTCTAAGGATGATTTAGATGTTAACAATGAACCCCCATCTTTTGTTATTAATACCCCACTTTTGAACAACTTTTTCTATGTGTTCTAGATGGGAGAGAAATCCTAGCACTTACTTCTCACTATCAGGTCCTACTTCAAGTCGCTGCAGTTGCCTGATCCTTCTTCTAGTAACCTCTTTATTTGGCCAGGAGGCAAAAAAACCAAGCTAAAGCAGTCAGGTTTGCTCCCAGGACACAAAGAGCAACAGAAACTGTTTTGCAGTAGGATCTTGGCCTGATGCTCAGCATGTAGAACAGCCTGTGCCCTGCCTATCTTCCAAATCTGCCAGCTTTCTATGGATGTGAGCCCCCAGTATCCTTTTTTACATATGTCCTTTGTGTTTAGTGTTAGACTCTATTGTTTGCGACCAGATATCAAGTTGAGGGAGAAGACTAGAGCTCTGAAGTCAGAGGGTATTCTCATGCTTCCTGAAATTGACCTACAGCATGATTTAATAAGAAATAGATGCAAGAGGAAAAAAAAATCAAGACATCCGCTAATATTTTTTATAGAACAAAATTGAAGAAGAAATTTACTTTGTGGATCCAGGCAAATCCTTAATCTATACTTGAGGAAATTATTACCATTAAATGAATTCAAAACTATGCCACCCAGAATGTTGGTCATTAGTACATCCAGTGGTTTATACAGAAAGTTGCCAGATTAGCACCAAACCCAGACTGCATTTCATCCTTTATGAAAAAAGCAAGAAAAAATTTCTTTTTCCCTTTTCTTGTTGCCTCTCTGTGGTTTTGATGGCATATTCGTGAGCTTTCAGAAACTTATATACCTACCTCTGTCCCTCTGGAAACCTCAAGCTATACCCAACTCACTTCTGGACAATTCTCTAAGTCTAAATCCTTAATTGTAATTTAACGTAACTCACAATGTCTTTGAAGATGAAGTGGGGTCCTGAAACTTTATGTCACATATAACTGTTTCTTGTATTTGCTAAATAAATAAATAAATAGCAAAGGAAAAGGAGGGAGAGAGGAAAAAATTTGTTGAAACAGTGCTTCATAGTCACTGAAATACTGTATTGCTATAAAAGCAAAATTAAGGCTTCCCTGGTGGCTCAGTGGTGGGAAAACAACCTGCCATTGCAGGAGACGTGGCTGCAATGCCTGATCAGGAAGAGAAGATCCCATAGGACGCGGAGTGGCTAAGCCTGTGCGCCACAACTAGGTCTGAGCTTTAGAGCCCGAGAGCTGCAACTTCTGAGCCCATGTGCCCTAGAGCCTGGGTTCTGCAACAGGAGAAGCATCACAATGAGAAGCCTGTGCACTGCAACTAGAGAGTAGTCCCTGCTCGCCACAACTAGAGAAAAGCCCTGCAACAACAGAGACCCAGGACAATCAGAAATAAAGTTAATCTAAACATTATTTTAAATAGCAAAATTAAACCCCTTCATGCAGACTGTAAATATAAACCTATTAACCAAAAGCTATGGGGAAAAGTACGTGGAACCTGGCCAGTAAGCTGCAAGAGTATATCCAAGGTTAGTTCCTTAGAAACAGAGCCTGAATTGGAGATTCTGACACAGGCAAGAAGTCAAAGTGACTTCAGAGTCCTGGCTTCGTCTTCCACAGGGTCACCTCTACTCTTGGCACCACCAGCAATTTATAGGAACCAAGAAATCCACCTCCCCCTTCTTTTTCCCCTTAAACTAGCTTGCTTTAGCTTGGTCTGGATCTTCTTCAGGGATGATGAGTCTTATAACATCCTACTATTTCACAAGCAAACTTTGCTTATTTCCCTTTCTCTCTGACTATTCCAATTCGCATCTCAGAACAAAAAAATAGCCCCCATTAGATAGAACTTAATTTTAAATCTGCCCATAACTAGCTCGGAGTAGTCACTTCCACCTTAAGGAACTAGATGGAAAATCATTTGTGGACAGATAGCCATTTCCTTACCAGAGGTCCAGAGAGGAACATGGGACCTTATTTCCTGTCAGAATCACAGGACAAGGATTAGAGAAATCGCAGAAGGTCTTGTAAAGTCTATCTCCAAAACACTAAATTCTCCATTCCAACCTCAGCTGTCATAGTTCCCCATCAGGACAGTTTCAATACCTTCTACTTGGTCTCCCTACTCCCACTCTGGCCCTTCTGCAACCCAGTCCTCACACAGCTTCGAGAAGAATCTTTTAAAGATATAAATCCAATAATGTCACTCCCCTTGCTTCAAATCTTCCAGTGTTTTCTTAAAATAGTATCAAAACTCATCCGCAGGGCCTCACACAATCTGGGCCCCAACACTGTCTCTGCCTCAATTCACGGACTGTTACTCTCTCCACACCCCTCTCACATCAGCCACACAGGACGTCTTTCCACCCCTTGAACTTACCAAGTATTCTTCCTGGAGATCACTCATACCTGGTTCTTTCCTTTCCCTCAGATATCAGCTTAAATATTACCTCTCATTTAAGAGGCACCTTTCTCCAATGTTTCCATCCACAAAAGCTTCCCAGGCTTCCTCTATCACATCACATTGCTTTATTTCTTAACAGTATTTACCACAATCTGACTTCTCATCTTATTTATTGACTTTCTCCTTCCCCTAGAACGCATATTTGCTGAGACAAGGAAGCTAGTCTGCTTATTTCTTTGCTATATTTACAGCACCTAGAACTGTGTCTGACACAATAAGTACTCAGTAAACAATCACTGAACACACGAATAGGTAAATAAATTCTGAATGGTCCCAACTTTTTTTCCTGTATTCGTAATTGATAAAGAAAAATAACATTGCTGCTTTGAGTCACAACCTCGAGTTTCTCCAGGAAGTCATTCAGTGAACAACATATTCCTTAAAGACAAGGACCATGCCATTGCTCTATCAGGTTGTAGTACAGTGTCTTGCACACAACTGATAGTAAGTGTCACTTAAATGAATTAATACATCATGGCTCCTGTCCCTGACATTGTCAAGATAATTCCATGTTATTTTACTGTTTATTTACACAGATTTAGTAGAACTCCTTGATACTTAATTGAGAAGTATAGTGTCATATAACTTTAAAAATAAAGTGAAGCGAAAGTGAAAGTCAAGTTGCTCAGCTGTATCTGACTCTTTGTGACCCCATGGACTGTAGCCCGCCAGGCTCCTCTGTCCATGGGATTTTCCAGGCAAGGATACTGGAGTGGGTTAACATTTCCTTCTCCATTAAAAATAAAAGATATCTCTAATTAAATTTAGTATTGTTCCACATAAATCAGGAACTAGAATTAGCAACACGTAATTCAACCAATATGTGTGTGTACATGCATGCTTTGTTGCTTCAGTAGTATCTGACTCTTGGCAACCCTATAGACTATAGCCTGCCAGGCTTCTCTGACCATGGGATTCTCCAGCCAAGCATACTGGAGTGGTTTGCTATGCCCTCCTCCAGGGGATTTTCCCCACCCAGGGAATGAACCTGTGTGTCCTGCAGCTCCGACATTATAGGCAGATTCTTTTACTGCTAAGCTACTGGGGAAGCCCAGTTATTAAGTGATTATTAAGTGTGATATGGTGTTTAAGTGTTTTACATATATTATCAGTACTATGTTTGACCGTAAAAGAGAAAGGAAGAAAGACAGGGAAGGAGGCAGGAAGGGAGAGAAAGAGAGAGAGAGAAAGAACCTCTAAGAAAATTCTTTGTCCCTCTTGCTGCTGCTGCTGCTAAGTCACTTCAGTCATGTCCGACTCTGCAACCCCATAGACGGCAGCCCACCAGGCTCCCCCGTCCCTGGGATTCTCCAGGCAAGAACACTGGAGTGGGTTGCCATTTCCTTCTTCAAAGCATGAAAGTGAAGTCGCTCAGTCGTGTCCGACTCCTAGCGACCCCACGGACTGCAGTCGACCAGGCTCCTCTGTCCATGGGATTTTCCAGGCAAGAGTACTGGAGTGGGGTGCCATTGCCTTCTCTGTTGTGCCCCTTAAAAAGCAATAAATTTCCAATAAGTAAAGGTATTCAAACAAAACAGAAAATTTCACCAAGAATATTCTAGAAATAGATCAAACATTAGATGAGTTATTTTACTAAATGACCTTTTATAAATCAAGAGATTTTATAAGGTCAACCCTCTTCTTTTACAAATATGGAACATAAGTACAGACAAGCAATACAACTTGCCCAAGATGAAATGCAAATTCCTATTTCTAATCTTCAAGGCAATCTACCAGTGTACTCCTTCCTTCCTTACTCCTCAGTCCTTGACTCATAGTATTTCTTGACATTCTCAAACATACTTCAACAAAAACATATTTGCTTACCATTCCTAGCACACCTGGCTCAATTTTTCCCTATGTGCTTCTGCACAGACTTCCACTCCCACTGTCAATTCTATGCCAAGCTTTGTCTCTCCTTTTAAAGCAACACTTAAGGAAAAAAAATTTTTTTTAAATTAATGTCTCTACATTTCCATCTGATCTCAGTACTCAAGGGCTCTGATACCTTTTCTAATTCATAAGGCAGCCTGAGTAATCTTCTTGATACACAAAGCAGATCAAATCACTCCCTCACTCAAAGATAGTTGTTTTCCAAGATACTTAAGATAAAAATCTATAAACTCCCGAACAAAAATGACAAGGTTCTGCATGGTCTGGCCCTGCCTCCCTTCCTAGCTTTACCTTAAAGCTACTGTTCCTTTTATTCATGCTAATGTACCCCTCTGGCACTCTTTAAGTTCCTCAAATGCTTCCAGCTCTTTCCTACACTGATAGTTTCACACGTTGTTCTTTTTTCCTTAACATACCAACTTCCAAGATTCACCATAAATGACGTTTTCTTAGGGAAATCCTCTTTAAGCACCCCCACATTCACCATTGCATCAAAAGAAGGTCCTCCTTGACACTTTGCCAAAGCACCTTTTTCTTGCCTTTATAACACATCCATTGTTTTAATGTGGGCTTCCCAGGTGGTGCAGTGGTAAAGAACCTGCCTGCCAATGCAGGTGACATAAGAGACACAGGTTCGATCCCTGGTTCGGGAAGATCCCCTGGAGAAGGAAATGGCAACCTACTCCAGTATTCTTGCCTAGAAAATTCCATGGGCAGAAGAGCCTAGAGGACTACAGTCCACAGAGTTGCAAAGAGTTAGACACAATTGAAGTGACTTCACACATTGTTTTTATGATGTATGTAGGGGGATGCCAGAAGCTGCCCTGCTCTTCCCTGTTCAGGTGGGCAGAGCAAGTCACATTGGAGCAGGTATTACAGAAATAAGAAACATTCACTGTGGTAAATGTTGACTGAGTTGGTTTTCATAGAGGAAAGTTGTGTGCTACAACAAAGGAAATCCATACAACACCTCCGGTATAAATTGCTGGTTACCTGGGAAGAAGTAGACCATCATAGTTATCATATTTTCTGGGGGAAAAGAAAAAGCAGAGAAGTCTAACTTCCTCTCCCAATATATGAGGCCAAGAAACTTAGTAGAGAGCAACTTTGGCTGCATTCAGTAGAGGGAAAAGACTTGGAATGTCTTAAAAGAAAATTTACTGGAAGAGAAAGACAAACTTGCGAGAAAGTCATCTGAGTACAACCCAGAGCCTAAGGACCCCAGAAGGAGGTTCCAGGCAGTATGTGGCCAGAGGCCAGCTGCTCTCTGGGTCCTTACATTCTAGTACAGTGGTTGTGCTTCAGAAAATTGCTGCTGAGCTTCATGGCTGAAGTTAGAGGGTGTGAATGAATGTGACTCTTAACAATGGCGCCCAAGCACAGACCCATTGCAGCCTGGACAGGGACATGATCCATGAGGACTTCACAGTGGCCGTGGACCAGCACTGCCCTTCAGCCCAGACAAGATCAACCTGCAGCAGCTGCACCATGTGGCAGTGAAAGCAACCAGAATGATGACCAGATCACCCTGGTCATCTGGTTGACCGGGTGGTAACCAGTTACATCTGGTTACAAATGTAACCAGACTGGTTACATTTGTTTACTGGATCAGTGGTTTATTTTTTGTGGGTCTACCTTAGTAGATTGAAAGTTTCATGGAAGAAGCTAGCATGTCTGTTTGGCTTATGCTCAGGGATACCAAGTACAGCACAGATGGCACCCGGCTCCACAAGGACTGTTCTTCACATGGAACATGACATGAAGACTATCCTTTAGAGCCAGGTAACTGCTCAATATCTTCAACCTTACCCTAGTCATCACTGTTTCACCAGAGGCAGACACAAAGTGAGTACTCAATACATATTTACAGAATAATTATATAACAGAATGCAAGATCTGTTCATTTGTATACATTTCTATGATTCTTCTTAAGACGTTTTTGGGTATTTTCCCCCCACATACCTAATATGGTATGTCTAAAAGGGATGATTTTATCTACTTCGAGCCACAGGAAGTCAGAACGGAAAAGAAGGTTAGAGTGATAAGTGCTTTTATTTTACTCACGAGGAAAGGGAAAACCAGAAAGATAGGATGACTTTTATCCTTTGGTAGAAAAGCCAAGATGAGAACCGCGGGCTCTGTGCCTTTTACTCTCTCTAGCCCCCATCTGCTCTTCAGTAGCTTTCTCTTGTTCTTATGAAACAGAGGCAGAGGTCACTTAATCACTGACTGCCGTTTGTGCCTTTGACTGCCAAGGCAGTGGATTAATTACAGAAATGCGGATGTGTGTGCTCTACTTGACACAAAGTGGTAGAACGTTATCAGGGAAATTTCGTATATCAAGACCACAATGAAATCTCCACTTTATTGGACTGGTGAATTCTTCAAAACACACCGTATTTTTCAGAATCTCTCTTTCAGTATTTTCAGCATTAACTGCATACTTCTTTTTCCAAATGCTCATGAGTCATACCAACAGCAGCATATTCTCAAGCACAGAAAATAACACACTGAATATTCAGAAAGAGGAACAAAAAGATCAATCTACTTAAAGGAAATAAAGGATTAGTGAAAAGTATGTTCTTAAAATTATATTTGATTTTTATTAGATCAATAATTGCTTAAAATAGGCAACTTCCCTGGTGACCCTGTGGCTAAGACTCTGTGCTCCCTATCCAGGGGGGCCAAATTCCATTCCTGTTCAGGGAACTAGATCCCACATGCAACAACTAAGACCCAGCACAGTCAAATATGTATATATATATATATATATATATACACACACACACACACATATATTTATATATTTTTTTAACTAAAAAAATTGCTTAAAATAAATATACATCCAGCTACAGCTTGGCTTTCTGTCTTTGTATTACCAAGATTTGTAAAAATCTTGTTTGGTGTAAAATTTATCCTGTACTATATGATATGACTCTTGGGGTTCCCTTGTGGGTCAGCTGGTAAAGAATCTGCCTGCAGTGCATGAGACCTGGGTTTGATCCCTGGGTTGAGAAGTTCCCCTGGAGAAGGGAAAGGCTACCCACTATAGTATTCTGGCCTGGAGAATTCTATGGACTGTATAGTCCATGGGGTCACAAAGAGTTGGACATGACTGAGCGACTTTCACTTCACTATATGATATGCTGCTGCTGCTGCTGCTAAGTCACTTTAGTCATGTGACTCTGTGTGACCCCATAGACGGCAGCCCACCAGGCTCCCCTGTCCCTGGGATTCTCCAGGCAAGAACACTGGAGTGGGTTGCCATTTCCTACTCCAATGCATGAAAGTGAAAAGTGAAAGTGAAGTCACTCAGTAAGTGTCCGACTCTTCGTGACCCCATGGACTGCAGCCTACCAGGCTCCTCCGTTCATGGGTGTTTCCAGGCAAGAGTACTGGAGTGGTTGCCATTGCCTTCTCCGTCACTATATGATATGACTCTTACCTAAATTAGTACCTAATTTCTTTCCAACAGAATTAAAGTGAGAAAAATCAAGCCTCCTCTTCTATCTCTGCCACCATCTTTCATTTTTAGGTTTATAGTCCTCAAACACATATCATAAAAATCAGCAATGGTAGAATAAAATACTGATTTTGAATAGGTGACCAGACCAGCTGCTGAAATGTTCTCCTTACAAATGATGGCCAAGAGAATTCTAGGAGGGCTACTGGATGAGAAAATTACACTTTGTGTTATTTGCAGACTACAAACAATATTAATGCCTTGTCAGGACCTAGACTAACTGTGAGGCACTTTACCACTGTGTGTTTCTCATGCTTTGGTCTGATTAAGGCCCATGTAAACTCAGTTCTGGGCTGTGAGTCAGTGGTGGAGAATCTGTGCAGCCCCAACACTCTGGATCACCTGTGAAGAGATGAGGACAACCAAGGCACAGGCTCTAGCCTTAAGAGGTCTGCAGAATGATTTGACCTAGGACAGCAACCAAATGCACAATTAATTCGACTCATTTACATGAGGAGAGGTCTGAGCACATGGAGTCCCTAACTGGAAAAACAAGAGACATATTTTAGACAGAGGTCTTCAGAGCATGAGGTGGTGGGTACTCCTCCAAGTTCAAGGGAAAGGGAGGTGGGATCCAGCATGTCTTAGGTTTAGAGAGTTAACTGGCAGTTGTGAGGGGGAAAGCATTCCAGAACTGAGAGAATGGTGATGGTGACGGGGGCAGGGAGGAGGGATGAATTACAATACCTTGGAAAGATTTACAAATATTTATCTTACAATATTTATTTGCCTGCTTTCTTAATTTTTTTTTTCTGAAAAGTTACATTCTCCACCACATTTCCCCACCAGTTAATTATAACTAATGAAGCTGTGAAACATCATGTCTCTCTTTTCTCCAGTTTCCTGGGAGAAAGTTCTATCTGAAGATAAGAAGTCAACACTGTCATCTATAAAACATCACAGTAGTATTCTTAATATGGAAGAAATAGTCTCAACTATTTTCACATACATTTATTTTGCTTTTTATTACAATCCTGTGAAATAAGTTGAGTTGGTGTTTTTATTCCTATTTCATAGGAAAAAAAGAAAAGTGTTCACAAAGATATCAAGCAAGCTGTTTAAGGTCACACAGTGGATTGTGTTATGTCACTGGGACAAGAACCTGTCTTCTGATTTAATGTGCTCAGATATTCACTCAATAGGCTTGTACTGGACATACCTTGTATGGCTGGTCACCATGATAGTTCCTAGGAAAAGAACAATTTACCAGGTAGTTACTATATCTGCCCTCAGGAGGTCAGTTAACCAGAATGTTCAGTAAAGTGTGACTCAGATCAAGACACCGGACCTGCATGGTAAGTGTTGTGGGACCAAAGAGCTGGAGCACCCAACTAAGCCTAAAGAGGCCCAAGGAAAGTTCCTCTAACAAAGTCACTGCTAACTTGGGACCTTAGCCAATCCAAGGCAGTGATTGCTCGGCAGTTGTTCTGAATGGCTGAGGGGTGAGGTGTAAAGTTGGAAAATGGAGACAAAAGTGTTCCAAATAAAGGGAGCAGAGTCACTACTCCACACTGTTATTTCCGTGTGTGTGTATGTGTGCACACATGTGTGAGTGTGTATCCCTCTCATTTAAAAAAGTTACACACTGTCCAGTTGTCATTTCTGTGTAAGAATGAATTACTATGTTTACCATAAAATGCTGACGTACACTCAGAAGACAAGACATAAGAGGAACCCCAAGAAAAATAACGTCCCTTCTTGGGTTACCCTCATTAATCTCTGAAAATTAGAATATTTCTAGGGAAAAGAAGGACTTAAGAGGCCATCTAATAATTCTCAAGAAGCAAGGCAGGAATTGAAATACAAACCACTTACTTACTTCTATGATAAGGAATTGAGGGAAAAGAGGGATTCAGAATATGACATGCTACAGCTGTAGATTCTAAGAGTTGCCAAGTGTGAAAGAGATGCATGTAGAATCCTTGTGGACTCTAAAAGTGCTACCCGTATGCAAGGATTTTGAAGGAGAACTTCTCTCCCTGCTTTCTAGCTCTGCAAGGCAAGGACTGAAAATCGAACATGACACCCAGTACCTCTCACTACCACCTCTCAGCTCCCCCAGACAAATCATCGATCATCCTCTGTTACAAATGTCTATAGTGCATATTCCTGAGTGTAATTCCCAGAAAAATGATCTTATGGAAACTTTCATAATTGAGTTATTGACCTTTACAGCTTTTTCAAAGGAGAAAGTCCAATGAGTCACACGTATGCTACAATTCTAGACCATCTGAATGTCTTCAAATAAGATGGCTTAAGAATTTGTTTAATTCTTGGCTCTCTTTAATAAACTCAAGATACAAAAACCTACATTTTAAGCCCTGATTTATCTCATTAATCTTCAAGTTATATTTGCTTCTGGATATATCACTTAGATAACCTGCCATCTCTTTACGTACAGTGTCCAAAAGCCCAAGTCACTCAGAAGCCCCCACTCTTCAGTTCAGTGCAGTCACTCAATCATGTCTGATTCTTTGTGACCCTATGGACTGCAGCATGCCAGGCTTCCCTGTCCTTCACCAACTCCTAGAGCTAGCTCAAACTCATGTCCAACGAGTCGGTGATGCCACCCATCTCATCCTCTGTTGTCCCCTTCTCTTCCTGCCTTCAACCTTTCCCAGCATCAGGGTCTTTTCCAATGAGTCAGTTCTCACCAGGTGGCCAAAGTATTGGAATTTCAGCTTCAGCCACAGTCCTTCCAATGAATATTCAGGACTGATTTCCTTTAGCATTGACTAGTGGGATCTCCTTGCAGTCCAAGGGACTCTCAAGAGTCTTCTCCAACACCACAGTTCAAAAGTATCAATTCTTTGGCACTGCCCCCTTTCTTTATAGTCCAACTTTCACATCCATACATGATTACTGGAAAACCCCATTCTTACAAAAGTACAATTGACCAAGCAGTCTCCTCAAATTTCTCATTCTTGGTCATTAAACCATGATTCTCCCAAATAAGAGAAACTGGAAAAAGACCTTAGATATCTATTAGCTCTATTTTTGCATTTTAAGAGGATATATAATTTCCCCAAGACTATGATTAGCACTAGAACTGCTGGCTTTTAGCTAAGTCAAACAAACAAATCAATACTACAGAAAAAAGATTAAAAATAAACTTAGAGTCAAATATCTTGAATTAGAAATCTGGTTCTAATATTCTTAACAATATTCTAATACTGTTATTTTTATAACATTATAAAACACCATTACTTCTGTAAAATAACCTATTGCATCTATTTTTCACATGTAGTGCATTTAAGGCAAATTTTCTGTCAAAAAATGTCAGTGATTCCTTAAACTTAAAAAACACTACATCTATGTTGCAAAATATCTCCTTAGTCAAAGCATTCTCTGCCCACATCTGTGGCTATTGAGCAGGGAATTTGCTGGTTCAAGATCAAAGGCAAAGTTCCTAAGGCTGCTTTTATACAGTTCCCAAGTTGTGGATGAGAAACTCTGTTCCTCATTATCTCTTTTCACAGTGTAGATAGCTTTTCGTCTACTATTTTTAGGATGGCTACAGTATTAGTCACTTACAGTTTCAGTATTGTAGCTGTTGTACCTGTTTGAGGAGTGCCGGGTGTACAAAAGTACCAACTGTCGTCATAGCTTCCTCTGAACAACAGCCTCGGGTTATTCCTGCTTCTGGAAACTTGGCTATCATGCCAAAAAACTGGATTATTTGGTGATCGTAGTTCATAAAATATCTAATGATAATAAGTCAAACAGATTGCATTGCTGAGCCAATTGACTGATTTCAACAGAATTTGATGCTTTATATTGACTAAGAAGTGTAGGTCATCTATCAATGGTGACATCACTTCCCACTGTATTCTCACTTAATTTCAGATTTTTTATTGTATAGCTTCTGGAGGAAAAAGTTTAAAAGCTTTTGTTTGCACCATAGATAAACCTCTATTTAAACCAGATGAACCGAGCAATGGCTCCTATTTACACAGCAGGAATCTGCAGCAGTTGGGATGTTTTCTTATTATGGTATCTATTCTCTGCTAAGTTTTTCAGCAGTGACAACTGAACATTATTATCATCATGTTAGTCCTCCAAGATAAGATACACTCAGAGTCCTTTTAAGTAATAACTTTGGATAATTAGGTTAGTATCCTGTGCCCATTTTTTTTTTTTAAAGCTAACAGGGAATCTATATTTTATAATTAGGAAAAACATATTTTTTTTAAAAAAAACCTCTCACTTCAGCATTAATATACTAAGAATTCAGTTCACTAAATTCTAGTGTTTTCATTCTTATAATTCCCTAACCTATTAAGAGAGCAGTTTTGCCACTTTCTTTCCTTTGAAATAATTCCAACTTTGTACTGCAGATCTTTCTGAAGATATTTGGAGATTTAACTTCAGTGGTACACAAAACAGAAGACAGAATAATTCCTTTAGTTCAAAAAATACCTGTTTTGAAAACCACAAATTTCTTCTCTTTGATATGATCACATGTTGAATTTGTTTAATGTTTTTATGAGAACTGACCCAATAAACTTTGATAAAATACTGCAAACCAATGAAGTTTATATGCAAATATTAATTGAAATTAAGATGAATTCCAAATACAGGGTTTCTTAAGAGTGAGTCTGGTCATCCCAGGTTTCAGTTTTCAGAATTGATCTAAAGTCTTCATAAGGCCACTGTGCCCATCATATTAGAAGCACAGTTTAAAAATAAAAAAACACACTGCTTACTTTCTCTCCTACTTAAAAAGAAAGCAACAACTATAAGTCTGGTTAATTGTATGAGTAAGCATTTTATTCATATGATTTACCTTCTTCTTTGGATATATAGAGCACACATATAAAGAATGTGAGAGAACTCAAATATGTGGGACTCAAATGACTGTTGTGAAAAATTCAAATATTCTGCTTGCCTTTAAAGCTACTTTAACTATCAATTATAGTAAAGTGCTTATTATTTAGAATTCTTTTTTTCTTCTATTTGGCTACCTACACACAGTAGAAGTAAATATGTCTAAAATTGGTTCTGGCTTTGATAAGCCACGGTGATGACATCAGCCTGACTTCTAGCTTCTGGAATGCAGAACTGAGACCTTACAGCGATTTGTGGGATATGAGGTCCCAACATAACTCTCCTTGTCACCACCTATGATCCGTTCCAAGCCAAGACTCCTGCTCTAAATATACTACACAATTAAACAAGAGTATTCTGGAATATGGTGTTGTCAAAGGCAGGAGTGGTGGGGGTGGGGTGGGGTGAGAGGAGAAAAGGAACTACCATTCTGTTAAAAAGTACAACGATTTTAAAATTGTACATGGTGTACTACAATGTTAATGTACTTAATATAACTTAATTGCACACTTAAAACTAATGGGAAATTTCATGTTATGTGTATTCTATCACAATTAAAAAAAGAAAAAAGCTCTGGACTTCCATGGTCCTACCATGAAGATTCCAAGCTCCCAATGCAGGAGACACCGGGTGGGGGAACTAAGATTCCACAAGCCGCAAGACACAGATAAAAACTTAAACAAGAAAAAAGAAAAAAAAAAAAAACCCTATACGTGGGTGCTTTCTGAAAGCTGTGCCATGGATTCCAGGAGTTTTTCACAACTGTCTAATAAATTTCTAGGTCCAATATGTCATCTGTTGTAACCCTGTCACAGTGACCAGGTCGCTCTTACAGGAATATTTACTGAGCCAGGTTGCTGGGTGCCTAAAAAAGCAACCATTCATCAGGAATTAGTAATAGCACTTACACCAAAGGTCGAGCTAAAAGGACCGCAGAGGAAAACCTGGAAAGTAAGATGTAAGAGCGAGTGTTAGACAAGGCGCATATGGAAACGTCACTTGCTCCCGGGCTGTGGGCCCCATGAAGAGCTGCTAAGTCCAGAAACCTCTACTTCCTATCCCAGGAAGGGCCTTGCCATCAGCCCCGTGCAGTGCCCACAAGGACAAACAAAGGCTAGTACGAGGGAGTTAGTAGGCCTCGGGGCCCATGGGATGACCGTGGGTTCTAGCACTTCCTAGAGGGCGCAGCGCAATTTCAAAGGACGGAGGCTGGCGGAGGACGAGACGCCCCTCCACTCTCCTGCCTCGCGTCTGCCTGCTAGCAAAGCGAGCTGAGGCTGCTGCGGGAGGGCGCGCACTAGCTCAGAGGCTGTGCCTGTCGCGGGGTGGGGGG
>SJYQ01001273.1:243399-277081 GCA_006410935.1 Redunca redunca
TCTCTCTCTCTTTCCCTCTCTCTCTTTTTCTCTCTGCGGCTGGATCACTGCTTTGGCCGCCTGCGCTCCGAACATCCTTCCGCCCCCGGAGGACTCCTCTCGAAATGCCCCAGCTCCTGCCGGGACCGGCTGCCCAGCCAGGCTGCCCCGCGCGGTCCCGCGCCTCCTCAGGTTCTCTGCCAGAGGAGAGTTCGTGGAGAGGCTGGGACTAAGAGGTCTCCCTCGGCTACCCCACCTCAGACAAGTTGCCAAGGTGCTCGCCTTTCTCCTTCTCCATCCACAGAGGCTCGCGCAAGGACCAGATCTTCCTCCCGACGCTCTTTTGTAACCCTGGCAAGTGTATCTTACCTACCTGACCCTGAGCAATCTAGGCAAACCACACTCCTGATGCGTAGATGAACGTGAACATTTTTCCCTTTCTGCTTTGAGACTCTCGCATGATCTTAAGCAGGCCAGGTTGCTCTGTCCCCAGGGGCGCACTGAAACTGTAAAACCAATAGTGCCATAAGATTTAAGGGAATAGGTACAGGAAGACAAAATCAGACTGTCGGATTCAAAAATAAAGAAATCCCAACTACCAACTTCTTCCTTCACCCGCCTAAATTCTTCTTCTTCCTTAACATTAAATATATATATTAATTAAAAATATTTTTAAAAGTTAGCTAGGGCAAAAGGGGCTAGAGGCAGGTGGCTGGCACTCACTATTTCACTGTCTCAGCATATCTGAAATATTAAAATCAAAGGCTGCTAGCCTGCTTGAGTAGGGGGAGGTGGGGCAGAGAAACAAGGCAAACTTACAAAGCCATCTTTCTCCACTCTGGACCATTCTTATGCAATTAGGACTAGAAACTGCATTTAGATGTTATGAAGGTCTTCACGTTTAGTGAAAATGTGCATAATCGCTTAGTAACATCTTTTATTAAGCCAATATTTTATGTTTCACAACCATTTCCCCATTTTTTTCCAGACATCCTCCAAGTACTGTTATTAATCCCCCTTTAAGGTGAGGTAACTGAGGCTTCTGAAGTTAAAGGATGTGCCCAAGTCTTTCAGCAATTTTCCAGTCTCCAACTTCTTATCTGAAGCACATATTCTTTATTCTTTACATAGATACCATAACCACTCTCAACAGGTGATAAGACCAGCAGTTCTCAAATCTAAGGAGAGTCTAGTTTTTCTGCCTTTTCATCTTGTCGGGGAAATGGAAAGATTTGAAAAATTATTTTTGAACTTCATTTTTCCTCATATTTAAGAAATTAGACCTAATCATTCAGCTCAGTCGTTTCCATCGTGTCCGACTCTGTGCGACCCTATGGGCTGTAACCTGTGAGGCTCCTCAGTCCGTGGGATTCTCCAGGCAAGAATAGTGCAGCGGGTTGCCATGCCCTCCTCCAGGGGAGCTTCCTGTTCCTGGGATGGACCCTGTGGCATCTCCTGCATTTTCTGTATCGCAGGTGGATTCTTTACCGTTGAGCCAGTTGGGAAGCCCATTTACTCAGCCCTATGAAGACCATTACTCAGACTTCCAGAGCAAGACTGGGTCAGTTCAGTTGTTTGTCTTTTCCAGCTTAGTTGATCTCCTTATTGGATGTAAAATAGTGGTAGGATATGAGAATGGAGTATATTCCCTTGCATTCTTTCTATGCTGTTGTTTTGACTCTATGAGAGTCTGAAAAAAAAAAAATCATTATAGGGCTATATAAAGGAGAAAAAGCAAAAATGAAATGTAAACTCTATTTTAACAACATGCATTAATCACATCACTAATTTCACTTTGTGTTTTACTGTTTTTTCTTTTACTTTTTTGAAATTTATTTGTAATGCCATGTCTAATGAGAACTAAGAAGGAAGAGAGAAGTGGTTCATTTTTTAAATCTTTCCCCAAGCTTTTATTAATTAGTCTCAAACTCATATTTGTGAAAATGTTTTTCTAAAGTGTCATTTGAAAAGTAAAATAATATTCGATGGTATTCTCAAATACAAGTTTTATCCAAAGCATTGGATTGAAAGTACATATCAAAATTTAATGTTATAGCAATAAAACTCTAGTGTAACTGTATATTTATGTTAAAATTTAAGACCTTTTCATGATTTATACATAAAAAAACCCAAAGCCAATATACAGTGACATCAAAAATTAGTTTTATTTATATTTGATCTCTTTGAAACTTTTGTTACCGTTACTGCAGTACACACCAGTTAGACTAGGTAAGAGTTAAAAGTATAAGGGCATATAGTATCAAACAGTTAATGTTAGCCTCTAACTCAACTCCATCAATGCCTTAAATGTATTACATTTCAGAATTTTTGTATAACACTTCCCTCCTTTCTGTGTAGATTGCTTCATCTTATCCTAAGTTGTTTGTTTTGTAGCTATTCACCTTGAAAACAAGTAATTTGGAGGATCTGAGGTGTCACTATAGAATACTGGCACAAAATGACTCCGGATCCACACTTCTTGGTGTCAGAACAGAAATAGTCTGAATTGTGTTGGCCTGAAACATCACCGCCCTCTAGTGACCCAAAGGTTAATAACATGCCATATAATTTCTGAACAATACAAGCTTTGCTTAGGGACCTCTGATACTTTTCATAGGGGCCTAACTCATTAATACATACTATCGTCATTCTGTCTTTCTTTGAGTGTCTGTTTAATAAATATTCCAGTGAGGATTAAAGTTAAGGTAAGGTAAAGTAAGGTAACTGAAGGACCACATTTTCAAAAACTTTAAAAACTTTAAAAGAGATTTTAAAGTGTGTATTCACCCATTATGTATTTTTAACTGATATTATGCCTAGAAGTGATTTTAGTCCATAAATTTAAATCCCCTATTGTATCTTACATCTTAAAATTCATGACATATGTCAGTACTTAGCAACTGCTGATGAATTTATTGTATATACTTCTACTGAACTTCTATCAGGAAATCTTAAAATAGACATAAATTTAAAAAAATTAAATCACTGAATAGTCACTGGAAGGACTGATGCTGAAGCTGAAGCTCCAATACTTTGTCCATCTGATGCAAAGAACTGACTCACTGGAAAAGACCCTGACGCTGGGAAAGATTGAAGGCAGGAGGAGAAGGGAACAACAGATGAGATGTTGGATGGCATCACCGACTCGATGGGCCTGAGTTTGAGCAAGCTCTGGGAGTTGGTGATGGACAAGGAAGCCTGGTGTGCTGCAGTCCATGGGATAGCAAAGAGTCAGACATGACTAACTGAACTGGAAAAATTAAATAGTTTCACACAATCAAGCCCTTGATTACCTGAAGATATCTGCAGTTCTTACTCTATAGAGCCAACTACTAATTTCAGGATGTTTTAAGTCATTTATTCAATAAATATTGAGATTTTTCTGCCAATCTAGTAGTTAAGACTCCTTGCTTCCAATGCAGGGGATGCAGGTTCAATTTCTGGTGGGGGAACTAAGATCTCACATGCTGCGTGGTGCACCCAAAAATAAATAGTGAGCACCCACTCTATGTCAGACACCATACAGTCGTCAAGGACACAAGAAAAAAAGTTTTGACATTTATGGAGTTTATATTTTAATGGAAACTTTTGATTTTTTACCCAAAATAACAGAAGAAAGAATGCTAAACTCAGTGGCTTTTGTGATTTGTCATGCAAATCAAGAAACCAAATTTTAGAAACAATGTATGGTTTTAAATAAAATGGAAAAATGTGTACAGGATTCAGGATCAAATAAGTTTTATCTCAGGAACACAAGGTAGATGTAGCTCTCAAACATTAATCAATATAATTAGTAGTTCAACAACATAGACACTTCAAATCTTTTCTAAATCAATCATCTGGATACCCTAAGTCCTTTTTATTGACTGCTTCTTTTCCAAAATTTCTGTTTCATTATATGCCTAGTAATTTTTAACTGAAAATTGGACATTAAAGTTCATATACTGTAGTGACTGTGGATTTCATTTTTCTTCTGATTACTGATTTGGTGCTGATGGGGTGGTCCTTTTGGCAGTTAATGTGCCTGGATTCAAAATGCGAACATTTTCTCTCCTCTGATAGGCAGCTACTGTTATCTCTTGTCTCTTCATGACTGCTCTTTAAGCCTGGTTTCTTGTGAATTGATCTATCCTATCTAATGCAAAGAGCCAACTCATTGGAAAAGACCCTGATGCTGGGAAAGACTGAAGGCAAAAGAAAAAGGGGGTAGCAGAGGATGAGATGGTTAGATGGCATCACTGCCTCAGTGGACATGAATTTGAGCAAACTTTGGGAGAGAGCAAAGGACAGAGGAGCCTAGCATGATACAATCCATGGAGTCACAAAGAGTTAGACATGACTTACCAACCGACCAACATACCTGTTGTTCGGTGATGGGGATCATTCTGTCTGGTTTATTTGCTTATAGGGGGTCTCTTCTGATTTCTAGCTGTTCTGTCAGTTTGGGTCTGTGCCCTGATATTTCAAGCCTGTGAAGCTTCAGCTTGCTTTTTAAAATTAGGTTCCAGAGCAATTCTGTCATTCACATAATAAGTTTGGCTGTCAAATGTAGATTTGGGCAGAAGTTCCAGTTCACTCTTTCTGTGGTTCTCATTGTTTGAATTTCCTATTTAAATCTGCAGTGGTTTTTCTAAACTTGAACTCCCATTTCTTGCACTTTTTGCCAATGAGGGCAATTTCTCTACTACTATTTCCTATGAGATAGTCATGAAGATTGGGTATCACCTCAGTCCAAAAGGCCAGAAGTCTTCTTACCCCTGTCAGTTGCAGTTTTTGAGACTAATTTTTTCTCTCAGTTCTGTGTGCTTTTGAATGCTTTCCAATAAATTTAAATAGTTGTTTTAAATCTTTAACCAGACTTTATAATTGTTATCTGCAGGACAGCGATATTGGCATAATATACATGCAGTTCAATGGAATAGTATGCTTATTCCATTGAACTTTATATAGGTGTGTGTGTGCAAGCTCAGTTGTGTCCAACTCTGTGCAACCCCATGATAACTCAACAGGCTTCTCTGTCCATGGAATTTTCTAGGCAAGAACACTGGAGTGGGTTGCTATTTCCTTTTCCAAGGAATCGTCCCAACCCAGGGATGGAACCCTTGGCTCTTATGTCTCCTGCACTGGTAGGTGGCTTCCTTACCACTAGCTCCACCTGAGAAGCCCACTTTATATAGATATGTTGTTATATATCTATATGTTTATATGGATACATACATAAATGCAAATTCAGTTAATTTTCAGCAAAGTGTTAAAGTAATTCAGAAAAGTCTTCACAAATGGTGCTGGGAAAACTGGATACCTATATGCAAATAAAAATGAACACAATCCTTATCTCATACCACACACAGAGTATCATACATTAAATACATTTATTTAATCTTAAGACTATAAACCTTCTATACTAAAATAGGAGAAAAATTCTTGTGATTTCTTTACCCTCTCTTTGTTACTAGACGTACTCCTACAGCTTTTTCTTGTCTTTTGAACACCTAACAAACGTGATTATCTCTTTTGGTCATTATATATAGAAATTCTTTATAGTCTTCTTAAATACCAGAAACAATCTTTTTTTTCTTGAATGTTTGGAGCATAATTTTTCTGAATGTCTAGGTTGTAATTTTTTATTAGCAGCCATTACAATAAATTTTTGTATTTATTGGTGTGTACATTTGTGGGGCTTATTTTTATCATGATAAATCCTTAGGAGATGATTGATACATCCCAAATTTGTATCCACAGACTCAAGCCAGAAATCAAATGGCCATCCTTAACTCATTTTCCATTGTTTCTCTTTTCCAATCCATTATCCAGTAATATTAATTCTATTTCCAAAATATATATTCACTGTATCCATCTCCATAGCTACTATCTTGGTTGAGGTCACTGCCATCATTTACCTAATCTACTGCTATTGTTTTTAATTGTCTGGGTTTTCTCATTTTAAATTTTATTGTGACAAAATAAGCAAAGCTTAAATAGCATGTAGATTTTATTAAAAAAAAAAAAAAGATTTAGCTGTGCCGAGTCTTTGTTGCTGTGTGCCGGCTTCTCCTGTGGAGTTCAGGCTCTAAAGCATGTGAGCTTCAGTAGTTGCAGCGCCTGGGCCCCAGGCTCTACAGCACAGGCACAGTAGTTGTGGTGCACGGGCTTAGCTGCCCCGAGGCACGTGGGCTCTTCCTGGATCAGAGATTGAACCTGTGTCTCCGGCATCGGTGGAGTCTTTACCACTGGGTCACCAGGGAAGCCCATATATTTTTAAAGGTTGATATCTTCTACACCTGTCTTTATTTTCACTTCCAAACTAACCAATATGAACAGGTTGTGGTGTATGACTTCAGATTTTTCTTTATGCTCATACAAAGATACATTCACTTACAATACATGGGTTCCTGCTGCTCTGTTTGCCGGCTCTGAATTACAATCTGAGTAAAATATATTTTACTGTTAGTTTGGATCTCCCTAACTAGTAAAGTTAAATCCATTTTCCCATGTCTACTAACTTCCTCGTTGATTTTTGTGCACTGTCCATTGGATCATCATTATGCTATTAATTTGCAGGAGCTCTTTGGATATTTAGATACCTACTACCTGTTTCTCATTTTCCTACCCTATCATTTTGCTTTTAATTTTTTTGTGTTTATGTTTATTACCATATGTAGAAAATTTCAGTAAAATGTTCATTTTTCCCTTTATGATTTTTAGGATTACTGCTTAAGAAAGTTAAAGTTTCTCCTTAATTTCTATACTCGTTACATTTTGGAAAATACTGATTTAATAATCGTTTAATCAAATATATTTAAATTTTTACTTTTTAGCAAATAAAGTGAAAGTAACTTTTTTTGATAGATTATTGTATGGCTAACTAGCACTATTTATTAAGTAAATCATAATTCTTCTTTTAAATACCATTTTATCATATACTAAATTTCTATATAGCCTAGAATCTAGGTCTTGCTTTCTAAATATCATTCTTCAATAAGAACCACCAGAGCTCCTTGGGGAAATGACTGATGGATGGCTGAGGCAGGGAAGATATGAGCCTACAGCATCTGTATTATCAAAAATTAGACTGCTCAAAAGACAAAAGGATGGTGATATGTCAAAGAAACACAGGAGTCAACGTAAAACAGTTCCCAATGGCTAATTGGAACAATTTGACCAATAAAATATATAATGGAATCCTGAATAGAATCCAAATGTAAATATACACAGGTCCATACTGATTGAGTAAATAAATGAATAAAAAAGAGGCAAACCTGCTTAATAGATGTAGATACTCCCCTCTCCAGGAACTGAGACATGGTCCCCTTTATTGAGAGTATGCTTGACTTCATGACTTTCAGGCATTTATTGTGCTTTGAGTTTCAGATACTGCATTTTTAGATAGAAGATTGGTGGCAATCCTGCACCACCAGAAAATGGTATTTAAAAAAATAAGAGTATTTTAGACTTAAGGTATGTATATTGTCCTTTTAGACATAATATCACACACTTAATAGACTTTGGTATAGGGTAAATGTAACTTGTATATGCACTAGCAAGCCAGAAAGTTTGTGTGAGTCGCTTTACTGTGATACCTGCTTTACTGTGGTGGTCTGGAATTGAACTGGCAGTTATCTCCAACGTATGCCTGTGCTTCCAAAGAATATAGTATTAAAAAGAAAATAGTAGTACCTTTATAATGGAGAAATCTGGCAAACCGTCTTAACAAAGTGATGGTTAACATCTCCAGTAATGTCATGTGGATACATCTCTTGATATGTGATGAGGAAGTCACTTCACTCCTACAGTAACCATTCCAAAACCCATAACCCCAGTCTAATCATGAAAAAAAAGTAACAGATAAACCCCAAATGAAGGTCATTCTACAGGATACCAGAAAAGTACTCTGGTGGTCAGGTATTCTGTAGAAAACCTGGTAAACTGGTGGAAATTAAAGGAAATCTGGAGTTAACAGTAACGTGTGAATATTGGGTTTCTTGTATTCTTGCAAATTATGCCAAATATTAAGGGTATAGGAACTCTTATTATCTTGGCAAGTTTTCTATATATATAAAATTATCCCCCCAAAAGATATATAAGGGTGTATTCTTTTCTGTAATCTCTTACTTTATTCCACTAAGTTACTTACGATTACACAGTGGAAGTGACAAATAGATTCAAGGGATTAGATCTGACAGAGTGCCTGAAGAACTAAGGATGGGTTTTGTAACATTGTATAGGAGGCGGTGATCAAAACAATCCCCAAGAAAAAGAAATACAAAAAGGCAAAATGGTTGCGTGAGGAGGCCTTACAAATAACTGAGAAAAGAGAAGGAAAGGCAAAGGAGAAAATGAAAGATATTCCTATCTAAATGCAAAGTTCCAAAGAATAGCAAGGAGAGATAAGAAAGCCTTCCTCAGTGATCAATGCAAAGAAATAGAGGAAAACAAGAAAATTAGACATAAAACATTTCATGCAAAGATGGGCAGAATAGACAGAAATGGTGTGGATCTAACAGAAGCAGAAGATAATTAAGATGTGGCAAGAATACACGTAAGAACTATACAGAAAAGATCTTAATGACCCAGATAACCACAAAGGTGTGATCACTCACCTAGAGCCAGACACCCTGGACTGCAAAGTCAAGTGGGCCTTAGGAAGCATCACCACGAACAAAGCTAGTGGAGGTGATGGAATTCCAGTTGAGCTATTTCAAATCCTAAAAGAAGATGCTGTGAAAATGCTGCACTCAATACACCAGCAAATTTGGAAAACTCAGCAGCGGCCACCGGACTGGAAAAGGTCAATTTTCATTCCAATCCCAAAGAATGTTCAAACTACTGCACAATTGCACTCATCCCACATGCTAGCAAACTAATGCTCAAAATTCTCTAAGTTAGCCTTCAGCAGTATGCGAACTGAAAACCTGGATTTTCAAGCTGGATTTAGAGAAGGCAGAGGAACCAGAGATCAAATTGCCAAGACCCGTTGGATCATAGAAAAAGTGAGAGTTCCAAAAAATTTTCTACTTCTGCTTTACTGACTACTCCAAAGCCTTTGACTGTGTGGATCACAACAAACCGTGGAAAATTCTTCAAGAGATGGGAATTCCAGACCACCTGATCTGCCTCCTGAGAAATTTGTATGGTCAAGAAGCAACAGTTAGAACCAGACATGGAAAAGCAGACTGGTTTCAAACTGGGAAAGGAGTACATCAAGGCTGTATAGTCGCCCTGCTTATTTAACTTATATGCAAAGTACATCATGTGAAATGCCAGGCTAGATGAAGCACAACCTAGAATCAAGATTGCCAGGAGAAATATCAATAACCTCAGATATGCAGACACCACCCTTATGGCAGAAAGAGAAGAGGTACTAAAGAGCCTCTTGATGAAAGTGAAAGAGGAATGAAAGAGGAGTGAAAAAGCTAGCTTGAAACTCAACACTCAAAAAAGATCATGGCATCTGGTTCCATCAGTTCATGGCAAATAGAAGGGGAAACAATGGAAACCATGACAGACTCTATTTTCTTGGGCTCCAAAATCACCACAGATGGTGACTGCAACCATTAAAAGATGCTTGCTCCTTGGAAGAAATATATGACAAACCTAAACAGTATATTAAAAAGCAGAGACATTTTGCCAACAAAGGCCAGCCAGTCAAAGCTATAGTTTTTCCAGTAGTAATGTATGGATGTGAGTTGGACTATAAAGCCGAGTGCTGATGAATTGATGTTTTTGAACTGTGGTATTGAAGACTCTTGAGTCCCTTGGACTGCAAAATCAAACCAGTCAATCCTAATGGAAATCAGTCCTGAATATTCATTGGAAAGACTGATGCTGAAACTCCAGTACTTTGACCATCTGATGCAAAGAACTGACTCATTGGGAAAAGACCCTGATGCTGGGCAAGACTGAAAGCTTAATGGGATGACAGAACATGATATGGTTGAATGGCATCACGGACTTGATGGAGAAGTTTGAGCAAGCTCAGGGAGTTGGTGATGGACAAGGAAGCCTGGAGTGCTGCAGTCCATGGGGTTGCAAGGGGTCGGACACGACTGAGTGACCAAACTGAACTGAGCTTCATGTAAACAGGATCAAATAGAGCACACATACTTAAACTCCCCAAGTGTATTTGAAAAGTGTTTTTTGTTGCTAGTGTTAATTAGGTCAAGTTGACTGATCTCCCCATTTTTGCCATACAGTTCTATCAAGTTTTCCTTCATGTTTTCAACTATTACATGCATAAACACTTATGATTGATTATGCTCTTGACTTCAACTACAGTATTTCCACCCTTTCACTTCTAACCTATTTGTATCTTTATGCTCACAATAGATTTCTTTTAAAAGCATGTTTATTGCTCCATTTATCTAGTGTGACAGTCTCTTTTATGAGTGTTTCAACAGTGGTTGGGCTTATACCTACACCATTTTCCATCACGTTCTTTTTTTCTGCCTCCTTTTGCATTATTTGTGATTTCATTTTTTTCCTTTTTAACTGTGTTTAATGTGTAACTCTTGGTTAGGTTCAGTGATGCTTTTATAGCATACATCTTATCAAGGTACCTTGCAAGATATGTACAACTTTGTTTATAACCCTACAAATGGCTCACTTCCATTTCCCCCCTTTTGACCTGAGCAACTTCTGCTGTTTAATTGCACCGAAGTCTCACAGTCTATTTGCTTTAAACAATTATCTTTTAGTGACTTAAAAAACAAACCTGTATTTAACCACGTAACATTTTCTGTGCTATTTCTGCGTAGGTCCAATTTCCATCTGATACCAATTTTGTTAAAAAAAAAAATATCTAATTTTTGTATTAGAGATTTGGCTTTGGAGAAGTTAAAGTTTATACATTTGAACAGGTATATATATAGAATAGTAGGCCAATTTTTTAAAATACCTTTAAAGATACTGCATGATCTTCTGTTTTTCACTGTTCAGACAGTACTGGCTGTCATCCTTATCATTTCTCTATAAACGACTTTTTCTCTGGCTGCTTTTCATCTTTATCACACGCTTTCAACAACTTGATTATGAATAGATCTGCTTAAATTTCCATGTCTATGCTTAGACCTTGATATGGAATGCTTTGTGAGAAGCATTTAAACTCAAGGATTTTACATCAAGTATTTTAGATTCATTTCCATAATTTGGGGAAAATATTACAAGTGAAATGTCCCAATATCCTCTTGGCATTTTTTTCTATTGCAGGGTTTTAGTAATGCAGGTGCCCGCACCGGGTTATGCAGCCTGAGAAGTACTTACAGGGTCTTCATTTCTGGTAAGAGAATTAACGAGAACACTTTGCAACCTTTCCTCTTCAGTGTTTCTTATGTATTAAGAACAGTGTGATTATACAGCAATGCAATTCTGTAATTCCAACCACACCATTTACAAAGGTGCAGATATTTAACTTTCCCTGATGATGGTCACTAGTATCACATTAAAATTCTTAAGCTCTAATAGCCACATAATCTAAATTACAATGACTTATTTTTTCTGCTCAGAATTCTGATGTGAAGTACTTAAGCATTGAAAAGGCAACATTTTCAGCAGATTTGAATAATCAGAGGTAACAATGTCATTAAGAGGATTAATGTAATTACTGACTTATCAGATTTGTGTCATATACATCACTTCCATGTTTTTTCAGATCTTTATAGTTCACTAAAGAGCAAATAACTCCTAATTTACATTTCTTATAATAAATGTCCAAATCATCTTTGCCAATAAAATGAACTTCACTGTTGTAGTTATCAATTGATAATACTTTATGCTATTTTCTATTAAAAGCTTTTAGGGCCTCAAAACCTATTAAATATGGTTGTAGTCTATGTTTACTGTTCTAAAATTCTAAGTAAATATATGACAGTATTTTAATAAACACAAAGGCTTATTTTTAAATTCATTGCTTACTTTGCAAATGACACACTCCAGTGTACCTAGTTCCAAGAGTTATACATTCTAAAGGAATTCAATTTACCAATTCATAAGCAAATTTGCTTAGGTTGGTATTTTTGCAGAGACATGTTAGGAATAAACCAAGAGCTTACTAAAATTCTCTTGCTGCTGCTGCTAAGTCGCTTCAGTCGTGTCCGACTCTGTGCGACCCCATAGACGGCAGCCTACCAGGCTCTGCCGTCCCGGGATCAGAATAATTCTGTGCTTCTGTCCTTAGAAATATAAAAAGAAACCAAACAAACTTCAAAACATATACCAGTAAGGCTTGGTTTCCAATCTTCTCTTCAGTTCAGTTGCTCAGTCGTGTCCAACTCTTTACAACCCCATGGAAACCTTCTCTTAGCTGTTTACAATAAACCTAAGTTGGTGTTTTACCGGGCTTCCCTGCTGGCTCAGATGGTAAAGAATCTGTGTAATGCAGGAGACCTGGGTTCAAACCCTGGGTTGGGAAGTTCCTCTGGAGAAGGAAACGGCCACCCACTCCAGTATTCTTGCCTGGAGAATTTCACGGACAAAGGAGCTTGGTAGGCTACAATCCATGGGGTCGCAAAGAGTTGGAGGCGACTGAGTGTCTTAACCCTTTTATGCTGGCATACACTGAAGGCAACAGTGTTTACATGCAATTTCTACAGATTCTATACTACACTGAAACATAGCTTATTAGCTTGTGATGAAATAGAACTATTAAACTGAAAAAAAAAAAAAAAGAGTCCAGTTTGGCAACTGGCTATCATAACTTCAGAAGGAAAACTCCTGCAACCAAATGTTTTCCAGTAAATAAGCATTTCCTCCAATAAGTATTGGAGGAAAAAATTGACTAAACTCTTTAAGAAACCCTTGTCAAACACTGGGTGCTAGCTATAGAATGCTGAAAGAGCTAAAAATACTGGGTAAAAGACTTTCAAGAAATTCACCTGAACTATGGAAATTCAGCAATCAGGGAGAGGAGCATCTGAGTGTTTTGAATCGAGTCATGAAGATCAAGTGAAAAAGGGAGGGTAATGAGGTGTGTACAGGGCATAGGAAACTTGCACATAGATGGAAATTTATCACAAGTAGTCAGCATGGCTCATGGGGATAGCTATATAGGCTTTGTGTCCAGTTTGCTGGAACTGGCAGGGGAAAGGGAAGGTGTGATAGTCACAAGATTTTAGTTTAATCCTGAAAACCATAGGAAAATTTTTAAACAAGGAAATTACATGAACATAAACAGCTTAAAACCACTCTGAGTACTGAAAGGACAACTACTTGGTTAAATATTATTTAGCAAACACTGTGGAAGACCTCTACTGTATGTCAGACGGGGAGCGAGTGAGTGTTGGTTGCTCAGTTGTGTCCAGCTCTTTGGAACCCCAAGGACTATAGCCTTCTAGGCTCCTCTGTCCATGGGATTCTCCAAGCAAGAATACTGGGAGTGGGTTTTCATTCCCTTCTCCAGATGATCTTCCCAACCCAGTGATTGAACCCAGGTCTCCTGCACTGCAGGCGGATTCTTTACTGTCTGCATATGCCATATGCCAGCCTGCTACTGCTACTGCTGCTAAGTCGCTTCAGCCGTGTCCGACTCTGTGCAACCCCACAGACGGCAGGCCACCAGGCTCCCCCGTCCATGGGATTTTCCAGGAAAGAGTTCTGGAGTGGGTTGCCATTGCCTTCTCTGATTCTAAGTTAAGTCAGATTTATTTGAGGTGGGAAGGCAAAAGAGAAATCTAAGAGGACTCTCCATCCTACCTTACTGATAATGTTGTTTATCAATGTGAAATATACTCATTTTGATGGACAGACTGCATGGGTAGAAATTAGATATGTTGAAACCGTTTGACATTTAAAAAGAAGACACACAGTAGGCAGTTTAATGGATCTGGTGCTATAGAAAGGGGTGAGTAGGAACACTTTAGTATTACCATACAAAATATCTGAGGCCACGGGTAGGGAGTAATATTCAGTTAATTGCTGTATACTCATACGGTAGTCATAAAAATGTCCAATGTTATAGAGGTTCCATGAATTCAAATCTGGCTCTCTGATTCCAGGGGAAGAGTACAGATAGAAATGAAGTATCACTGCCAAATCTACCACTGGGATCACACCCATTCACTTCATATTACATTCAGGCCAGAGGTACTCAGTCTCTGATAATGGCACGGAGAACAGGTCACAGATGTTTCAGTTTGTGGGTAGATACAAAACTCTTTGTTCTGACTGCCTGATTAAGGTCTTTATCACTGTTTTCAGGCACTTTTCAATGTGATGCAGTTTATTTCTGACAGCCTTATTACTCGGTCCCTTCTTTTTCTAAGGTTTTAAACCACCATAGTATTTTGGATCTCCTAAAACACAACCAAATCTTGAGGCTTCACAAATTAGCTCACCTTATTCATCAGTAAACCTGTCCTTTAAGACTGCTCAAGTCAATTCCTTAAGAGTTTGTCTCTTCATTCAGACAAGACTGATTTTCTTCCCACTTTAGCAGAGACTTTATTGCTTCTATAAGTAAGACCATTTCCCCACTAGATTGAGATTATGTGAAAGGGGTTGTTCTACATACAATTTGGCTTCAAATCCAGGTCTTATTCAGTTGAATAATGTATATAGCATCATTCTTATGTATATTTTAATTATTCATTTATGTATAAGTTACCAGTTTTGTTATTTTCTTATGCTAGTATGTTTACTTTGCTAAATATAGGCATTTGCAAACTATCAGTTTTCACATGTTCATCTTTTAACCATGTGCAATGCTACAACACCCTCTTGTAAGCATCCATGTAGTTCAATGTGGCTGGGGAAAAAAAAACTGTGTTGGCTCTAATGCCACCTGAATTCATTCTTACTGATATTGTAGTTAACTGTCAAGGCTCCTCCTTAACGTCAAAGCTATCACCATCACCAAGGTCTAGATTTTATTCCCTCACCTACCTGATGATAAACCTCCCTCTCCAACAATTCTTCCTTCCTTCCCTTTTCTCCATCATCTACCAGAGAAAAGAGGCAAGTCAAAGGTTAAGAGTCAATCTGAAAAGGATGATCAATGGCCAAAGTTTGAAGTTTGAGCAGAAAATAACATAGCATTCAACTATGACTTAAAGAATAAATATGCAGGAGTCCATACAAGTGTAAATAAATAGGAGACAAATCTACAACTGAATTCAAATATGCATAGACAGCCTTTTCCCACAGAGGGGTGGAATTTAATTCTCCCCATCCCTACTCTGAAGGTGAGCTACACTTAATGACTTGCTGACAAAGAATGGAATAGATTAAGGGGAAAAAAACTGAACTACAATGGTGATTTCAGGCAATTTCCCTAAGAAGGGCACTTTTCTTCTGTGGTATCTGCTCTGAAACTCACAAACTCAATCCAATCACAAGAAAAACCAGACAAACTCAGAATGAGGGACATTCTAAAGGATACCCAGCCAGTACTCCTCTTAAGTCATCAAAGGCAAGGAAAGAATGACAACCTGTCAGACCAGAGGAGACTGGAGATATACGAGAAACAAGTGGAAGTGTAACGTAGCACCCTGGATTAGAGTAATGGAAAAATACTAAAATTCAAATAAAACCTGGACTGTAAGTAACAGTAACATATCAATGCTGGTTTCTTAGTTTTGACAAACTCACAGGGTGATATGCTAATGATGGAGACTGGGTGGGAGTACGTGGGAACTTTCTGTTCAACCTTTGCAACTTTTCTGTAAATTAATTTTTTAAAATTTATTTTAATTGGAGGTTAATTACAATACTGTATTCAAAATAGTATGTCTACTTATCCACCTACTTATAAAAGACAGAAATTAACACCTTCTTACTAAATCAGATTTTTAAAAAAATCTCTTTGACTTAACATTTATCTCCTCAAACAGGTTATTTGGTTGTTACTAGAGGTAATACTGATATCTGCCATGAGACTTGGGGATGAATCCCCATTAAGCCACTCCTGTAGTTCCCTTGGGCAAATTTTAATTTCCTTAAACTGTAATCTTTCTGTTTGTAAAACATGGGATGATATACAATAGTATGTAAAGAAGACAGGAAGAATTAGCCAGGAAATCAGTATTACATACCTTCAACTGCCTTTAAACAAAACTCCATTGTTTTCCAGAATAAAACTATTTCCAGTTTAGGAAAGCTATCAAGTTATTTCTATTAAAAAACAAAACACCTAACAATTATGTCAAAATTGTTAGGGAAGAAGAGAGAAATTTCATACCTTCTTACCAGCATCTATTAAAATAGCATTGGCTGTGGAAGCCAAATATCAAGAAGATATGAGGAAAAAAAAAAATCAGTTTTACCTTGGTACATGTGCCTATAGAGTTTTATGCTTACAGCTTGCTCTGAACTTGGAATCTGTTGCCAATACCAACTATTCAATATTGTTTAGATAGAAGGATTCTAAATAGAAATTTAAGAACACTTAACAGTTAAAAAAGATACTTGTTAAGTGCTAAGAAGCACACTATGACATGTTATTTGCCACATGGAATAAGATATGTTCTGGTGCAGAGTGTTCAACTAGTTTGGGTACTCTCTGTTTAAAAAAAGTCAAAAATTGCTGAGTGACAAAGGTTATAGTGATCATGGCTTTGGTATGTTTTAAAACAAACATTCATATATAAAAATAAGGTGACTTTACATAAAGGTAAGTGAACATAGGGAGTCTAAAATGCACAATCAAAAGTAATAAACCAGACTGCAAATAGTTTAAAAATGAACATTAAATCAGAGCTTAAAAATTCTAATTTATTTCTAACAAACATCACTTGATGCTTGACTCACAAGCTTTATTTACATTTGTCTACAGCATCATTTCCTTACGAAATATACTAGTACAGCTTAAACCAAATAAAATCATAATCATTCGAATTGTCTGTAAACTACTATTAGCTAAATTTATAACCTTGCATTTGCTTATTAGTACAGTCAAAGTTTTAAATACAGAAAGCACAAGAATAAACCAACAATAGCATGTAGAATCTAGAAGATCATCTGGGCAATTTATAAGGTGGACTTTCAAGAAGTCTGAGGCACAATTACAAGAGAGTAAAAGTTCTTGTGCAACCTACAGTAAATGTAGCAAAAAAAAATTTAAGACATAAAAAAAGCAGGGGAAGTTCACTGTAAAAATATCATCAAAATATTTCTACATAAGCTATTTTGCTTTCATCTTTAGATAAACTGAAGAGAAAAATCACTCATTTTAAAATAAAGAACAAATGTAATTTTTTATCTGTCTACTAAGTACCTTAAAACATTTTAATTTTCAGTTGCAGTAGACATGAATGTTAAGGAAAAACAAACAAAAACAAAAAATGTGGGTATTGATTCCCATGCACAAAAAGTTCCCAAGCACACCTGTCAATTTTCCTTAATATACTTACCTTGCATTGTCACTGAAGATACTGTTAAGAGAAACCTTTTTTTAAAAACCAGAAGACAAAATAGAGCTCAAATGACCAGGTTTTGAGAAATAAAACAAATCTTCCAAGTATTTTAAGCCATAAGTAATTTCAAGTGAATAGGAGCAATTATTTCTGCTTATGTCATGAGGAAATAAGCATTTGTTACTCAGAAGAAAATTTTATGCAGTGTTTAAACACCTCAAAGCAAATGTTCATTTAAATTCACAATGTCTTGTCTCTGTTGGTCTTATACCCAAAGAGAAATATATTCCAAAGCTTTCTTCAAATTATTTGTTAACTAGGATTTAATTTTGTCTACCCTATTGTGTGATAACTGACTTTTTAAAAGGTATCACACCAAGGTTCTGAAAACATTAAACACTTTTGTATGTTTTTCTCATCAACCACATTAGTAGAGATGAACTGCTAGGCATTCTTGTTCAAAATCACTGTGTCAGAAAGGCAGAAACTAACATCTTTCTCCTCTGCAATTCATAAAACTTTTCTGTATTAAATTTAGTGGTACAAAAAGTAAAACTAGATAGAGACAATGATTCTAAGGCACCCTTAACATAGGGAATTTCAAAATAAAGAAGTTTCTAGTTAACTGTTTAACAATCTGTTAAACTTTTTCTAGTAAGAATCACTTTGACACAGGTTAACAAACAGGCTGAGTCCTTTCCCCAGATTAACATAAACAGATTGTTTCCAACTACTTTACCACAGTCTTGCCTCCATGCCCAAAGTCCAGAAAAGCCTAGATAATGCTCATATTTGGAGATGAGAAAAACAAGAGTTTAAATTAGAAAACAAAGTACTTTGTTATAGCTGAGATGTTATAGCTTAAAAAAACAAATGGATGTAAATAATGAATGACAAACAAAGCATCTATTTTGGGATATCATGGCTTAAAATACTATTTACTTCTAACTTCACAAATAAACACAGCTATATTTTTCTGAAAAGCAATGAAAGGCATGCACCTCTACTAGCAGATTTAGCACTTCTGACCAAGTAAGACACCAACTTCTTAAAAAATATGCTTCATGCATTATATTGGACTTTTTTTTTCTTAAGATGTAAATTTTAATACATTATTTCTTTTTTGAACTTGAACGGGAACCAGAATGGGATGATCCAGAAGGTGACCTGTGGTGCCTGTAAGACATAATGGGGAAAACAGGCAATCTGGTAAGCTTGAGCTGAATATCAACTTCCTTTATATGACTTTGAGAATATGAAAAATTAAACCTCATTAAACTGGTAAAAGGAATAATTAAAATCTAAGATACAAACTTATACACATAAAATTAACTAGTATTTAACTTTGGATATGAGCCCAGTAGCAGTGCAACCATAATTAAAAAATTTTTTAAGATATAGCCACCTCTCAATTATTTAAGGCAATGAAGGAAAGCCTTGCAAAGTTGTCTACAACTACAGATTAATACAACAAAGGCATATAAACTGGGTAATGGCAGTGTGACTAAATCGTTCTTTCTGATATACTGTACACAGTGTGGTAAGGCTATACGTAAAACAGATATAGCAAGGCTTCTGACTGTGTATGCAAATATATATCCATAAATAATTATGTTTTGGAAATCTAGGTCGCACAAGATGACTGTACAATTAAGTTACAGGATTATATTCATGCAGCTAGTATGAATAAGTCAATATATCAACCTGGGTAAAGTAGTGGTGTTCCGAGGGGTTGGCCCTGGGCTCAGGGTTGTTTAGTGTTTTCACCAGTCACCTGGCTTATGGAATAGAGAACATGTTCATTAAGTTTAGATGACAACAAACTAGGGGGATTATATGTGGCTAAGATAAAAATTTGAAGAAGTGGTAAAAAAGCAACAGAATGAATTTCATAAAGTACGGAGTAAATTTTTTTTTTTAACAAAGGAATAAATGCGCAGAAATGAAACTAGCTGTGTGTAACCTTGTTATCTACACCCCAAAATGGGAAGACGCAAAACCAATCATTATGTACAAGAAGAGGTAACTCTAGCACTGACATAGCAAAAATCAGATTTTATCTAATCCTGCTTTTCACAAGCTGAAGGGATATAAAAATTTGCAAAGATTATTAAGGAAGCCATTAACATGACTATATAATTAGACACTGAGGAAAAAGAGAAAAATAATGAAACTGAATAATTAATTAGTCTGCTGCAGAAAAGGCTGACAGATGACACACTCTCCAAATTTTAAAAATATCAACACAGGTAAAGTAATCTAGTCAAGATCTGTTTCTACAAAAAAGGAATTCGGACTGAAAGATAAAAATATATTAGCTATAAGAACAATTTCTTTATAAAGGGAACAAAACCAACAATTTGTTGTGGAAATGTATTTATACATATTTAAAAAAAGGACAGACTTCCAATTATCTATAATAGTTAATTTGCTTATTAGATGCCCTAGAATCCTACAGTTTCTAATATTTAATGTAAAATAGATAGCATAAATACTTATACAAATCAATCTCTAAATTACATCAACACACAGCTTCTGAATTAGAAACTTAAGAGACAGAAATAACCGAGAGTTGGCTATAATAATCATATATAAAAATAAAAATTTAAACAATAAAATAATCAGAGAGTGGAAGAGAGTAGTTTGATCTACTTTTCTAAACAACCTGATTAAAACACATAAACAAAGTAATTAATCTGTTTTTGGAAACTCACAGTTGAGTTTAAAGTGGGTAACAAAGGAGATAATGAAAATCTAATCCTTGACTAAGAAGTTCAGTTAATCTACTAAACACGCTTAAGAACACCCATTCTTATTTCTACAGAAACCCAAACCTTTCAGGTGACCGTGATCTTGTTCGTCTTTTTTTGCGATCACCAGATGAAGAAGATCTAGAACGACTTCTCTTTCTGTTCCTCTCAGGAGATGATGATGAACTTGAATAAGATCTTTTTCGTGGGGAAGAAGAACCCCTGTGGGACCTGGAGCTGGATCTTCATTGATTGAGAAACAAATCAAACATTTCATTAAAAGAAGAAATGAGGCAGATGGTTTAGTTTCTAGCTCCAAAAATAATTTATAGCTATAGAAATTTTATAAGAAAGAATACTTACTGCTTACTCAACAGAAGACTTCTGGTTCAACCATGAAATCAATTCTATTTAATTTACATTCACCACTAGATAAGTGCTCACTACTTTAATTAAAAACTAGTCTAATGTATTAAAGTAGAATCTTAAATTCGTTTTCTAAAATTTAAAGGCTTCCATTTTAAAGTGTAAGTAGCAAAACTAACAGGTAAGCATTTGTATAACTTAATGTCTAGAAATTACATCCTTCCATTTGGGGAAAAAATATGTATCATACAACTTCCTGAAGAAAATAACAACAGTTTGTTGTGGAAGTAAGCAACTTAATAGTTAAGTTGCTTTAGTAAAAGCAGATATACAAGGACAAAATGACATAAAACAGTAGCTATTAAATCATTAAACATTCAAAGAAAAATAAAGTAACTTTAAAACTTGATTAACAATATTTGTTTTTATGAAGGATTACTATCCATGAAGTATGAAGTGTTGACATTCACATGTTTCAGGTAGAAGTAAATGTGCAAATGTTTAAATACAGTATTTCTTCATTTACATATTTTGGTTGAAGTAATTTAGCTCAAACTTCCCAAAAAATTCACCTTTGGGCTTAAAATAAAATCAGAAAGCCCAAAAGGAGAATTCTTTGGAAAGTTATAAGCAATGATAAAAAATGTTTGAAAAGAATATGAAGGCTGTTCTGTAAACCTTAAAGTGCTTCCCAAAGGAACTAGGACCTAAGGATCTTCACCTAAGAACTCAAATAAAAGAACCGAAACACTGATAGTACATAATAACAATAATCTAACTTGCTCTCTATCATATTAACTTAATACAAGTGTGTATATCATTCTTTTCTTCTTAATGTTATCAAATTGTAGTTGCCCTCTAATGCTACAGAGGTGGCTCTAAAATAAGCTATTAAGCAATTATTTTTACCAACTAGCTAACACTACACTTTAGTGTAATTCCATTTAAGTGGAATTTTAGTTGTTTTCTTATTCTTGTTAGATGTCTTTAATAGATCAACAAATTAAATTAAAAAGAATGGAAGCATATTTTGACCAAGCCTAGAAAAAACTTTAAGAGACCAAAAGCTAGTTTCTCGCTTTACAAATTATTTTTCCCTCTACAGTGCTAACTAAATGCAACCTGAAGTTAACCTGAAGTTAACAAAAATGCTTCAAGATCACATTCTACCTAAACCACCAACCAACTTCTTAATTTGTGGAATTTAAGTGTCTATACTTCTTACATACTACACACACTGTATATAATATTCCATGTTATATTACAGAGAAGTGATAATAAAACCCACTTTATCTGATGTAAATTACAGAATTATTTCTGTAAATACCGAAATAAAATTGCCTTGCAAAACTGTGTTGAGGCAGTTATTTTTCTACCTTTTAAACATGAAGTAAACTTTTTCTTTTTATCTGCATACTTATTGTAACTACTATTACAAAATAATGAGTAGGCATTTGGTGATAAAGCTTGGCTGCATCTTCCCATTTCATCACATTTTAGCACAAAAATAGCAAACCTTGCACAATGCAAAATAACCACCTTAATTCAATCATGGGAATGTCTTGGCACACTGCTGGCAATGGAGACATCTCACGGTGAGAAAATTAAGCTGAGGCAAGTGCATTAGTTTTCTAATGCTAAAATAAAATTGACAAATAGAAGCAAAATAAGAGGAAAAAAAGCAACGCCTTCTGCAGCCTTTAAATATTTTCTCTCTCTGCTTTACAGAGAGATGCTACCTCATTCACCTTGATTTCGACCCACGAGATCTCGAACGTTCTCTGGAACTGGAACGAGATCTTGACTGCGAACTGGAAGAACTTCTTGAACGCGACCTGGAACAACATGGAAGGGTATTTTTTTCCAGGACCATTTAATAAAGCTTTGTGATATGAACACTGAAAGAAAACTATGCATTAGGATTCATTTTCATATAATAACTATTTGGGATATATATTTTCAAAACACAGTATTTTAAGGTTCATTTAAAACTTTTATTCTGCATTAACAATTATGCCAAAACTTAAATTAATAATTTCTGAAAATAATCAACTACTTTCCAAGTTCATAGGGTCACAAAGAGTTGGACATGACTTAGCGAGACTGAACAACTTTCCAAGTTTGACAAGATTTCTTTAAAAACGCTTTTAAGATTGTACAGAAAAAATTCAATACTCTTTTTTTTTTTAAAGTATTGAAAAAAGTATTGAATACCTTTTGTTCACAAATACTTAAAAGTAACCTGGGAGGGACTGACACATTCAGGAATATGGCAATTTATATTTAACTTGAAATCTATTTTCTTGGTCATTAGTTAGCATAAAGCTTCAGTACTGACATGGAATGTTTTTAACCCTTATATTTTCTGTCTACTCAAAGATTTGAGAATTAAAGGGAAACTACACTGATAATCCTTTCACTGTTTTAGGAAATCATTGAAAAATGATAGGAAATATGGTCCACTTGCATTTAAGAAGTCAACAAATTAAATCAATTTCATTTAGTAATTTAACTTATACTTAAATTTATTCCTGAAAATAACAATTTGCAGAAAAACATTAACTTTTACCTNTTTGCTTACATAAAGTGTTGCTTTTTCTCAACTAAAACTTTTTATTGTTGACTACACAATCAGTGACTTATTAAAACTTTACTAACAAAATAATATGCAAGTATAACACAAATTAAATCCTCTAATTTATTCTTGGACAGCTCTAAAGTATGAGCATTAGGATAATAGAATACAGCCAAATTTCTCCTGTATTCAGAATACCTATGCCGAATAAAACACTGTAATAAGCAGCAGTTCAATTTATGCCTAGAAAATTTCTGTACTAGTGTTTAAAATCATCAGTGGAAATAGAAATCTTCACTTTGAGTTTTCCGAATGTAAAACTATCTCTTTAGATAACTAAGTATCTATAAAAATGATTTAATTGAATTTTTAGAGTCTATTTTAATAAAAGGCATGGTGCTAAACTGGACTAAGGAAGTTTCATATTAAAATTTTTTATTTCTGAAATACTCGATAATAACTTCACGGCACTAACACAGAAAAAAATAATCTTTTAAATGATAACTTGAATGAAAACTCTAAAATAAAAGGAAAGTTAAAAACAAAATTTATAAGTAAAGAAGTTAGATACTGACATTTTGACTGGTGTTACCCTTGACCTGTACCCGTTTACCTGGACCTAGACCTTGAACTGGAGGGGGAGGATGAGCGTGATGAAGATCGTGAGTGTGAAGACCGAGACTTTGAGCGACTTCGTCTGTTAGATTTCTTTTTATTACTATCTTCTTCTTCACTGGCATCAAGATTATATTTTGAGAGATCAGCATCATCTTCATCCTCATCCTAACAAAAATCCACAATTATATTTAGACCTTGAGGTTATCAATGCTGTCTACTAGGAATGAAGAATAGTTCTATGTAATGGACATCTTCATATGAACATATTTTATCACTAACATCTCAACAAATTCACTCTCAATCCTGAAATATGACTACTACATTCCTGATCTCAGCTAAACAGACTGAATGACTGTCTCAGACATTTCAAAGATGTAAATGTAGAAGTCATACTCATTTTCTTTTTCACACAATGTATTACCATATAAACTGTCAAGAATTTTCAGTTTTATTCCCTTAAAAGTTCTTAAATGCATTTCCTTTAAGACTTAGTTCAGAACTTCTTTCCTTTCTCTAGTATACCCTTTTAGGATGTCTTACTGTGGGAATTCATTCTGCCTCCCCAATATCTCAGTATGTTGACAGTCATCTCTAAAACATAGATCAGATAAATATACCTCATTTGTTTCTTTCTCAAACTTGTTCCATATTGTTTTATGTGCATTTGAGGGCCTCCTATGCTCAGACCTCAAAGCACCCTTAATCTGGATCTATTCATCCATAAAATTTTACACTCAGGCCCCACAGAATAAACATCACCAGACCTGATGTGTTTGCTGACCCCCTTATTACCTTCTCCCCTCTGCTCTAACCACACTGGCTCATGTATGATTTATTGGATGTGGCTGGCTTGTTTCCTACTATGAGAAACTTTATTTGCTGTTCTCACTGCCCTAAAAATGCTCTGATCCCAGTCCTTACAGTGGGCTCCTTTGTATCACTCTTATCACTCAAGTCTCAACACAAATTTCACTGTCTCAGAAATCCCCTATTCACTGAAACCAAAGTAGCTCTTCTAATGATCTGCTATCACATCCTGCATCTTCATAACATCATTGCTATTTAAATTATACTGTTTATGTCTTTTCCTCTCTGCAATTTAAGTTAAGAGAAGCATGTTCTGTCTCAGTCACTACTGTATATCTCAAGTCAGAATAACGCTTGGTAAAACAGATCAAAATTTTTGTGGAAACAAATGATGACACTATAGAACACATCTTCACCATAAGCCAAAGGTTGTCAAAGACATTCATACGCCATAGCTTGAACAAGACAAAGGGGAAATATGGTAAGGAAATAAGTTACCTCATCTAATTTATATTTAGAAAGATCTTCATCCTCATCCTCTTCTTCTCCCTCAGATTCTTTATCTTCAACTTCCTTTAAAATAGATGCAGGCCCAACTGCCTTCCCTCTGTATTTTTTCTTCTTACGTCCAAACTAGAGAAAAAGTTTCAATATATTTCTGTTAGCTAAAAGTATTAAAATATTTTTTCCTAAGAAATTACTTTTATATATTTAGGTGTCAACATGTATTTTTAAGTCAATTAAATGTTTAAGTCAATTATGACTTCCAACAAAATGATAAGCTGCTCTAAAAGACTTAATGTGTACTTACAAATATGAGATCATATAGTATTTTCTTTTTTAAGATATTTTCTAACATGTTTCTCTAAGTTGCATTCAACCTACACACTAATATATATCTTACCTCATCATATTCACCATCAGATTCTTCTCTTTCTATGTATTCAACATTTTCTCTTTCATTAAAACCACCACCATATCCTAAGGAGGGGGGAGCACAAATTGTTATAATTTCCAAAATCACCTACAAGTAATAGGAAAAAAATAAAATCTTATCAAAGACATCTGTTTACCCCTTTAATAAACTATTGGTCTCAAAAATAAAAAAATAAAAGTATCACTACAGAGAACAGCCTCAAAGTTGGATATAGCTGGAAAAGTCCCATGGCTACAATTTTAGCTCTTCTCAATTTCAAAATGTCCTGCCTGTATGATTTCAGTAATACATGGAATATATGGATGGAAAACATCTCCTTAAACATCTGCTATAACCAAGTTTTAAAATGACTTTCCTCTGTGGTTTTAATCATAATTATTTTGGGAGAAGTGGGCTCAGTAAGAACTAAAAATCAAATTTCACTGTTTGCTAGTTAAAAATAGCTTGAAATCTTTTGATACACTGAAATTTTGCTAGGCTAAAATACAGTTAGAGCTTGGAAAATAATTATATAGGCAAATATAAAGAAGCAACAAAGAATGTAAAAATTGGTTTTAAATACACAAAGTCACTCAGCTTTTCTGAAGAAGCCAGTAAACTTTTCAACTGAAAATATTCTAATGAAGACCAATCAAGATCAATACATCATTATTATTTACTGCCACAGCTACTATCTACAATTTAGACTTACAGATCTGTGACATAGGCTTAACAAAGATTGGAAAAAGAAAGTGAGTTAGTTTTAGAGAAAATGAGATAAGAACTTCTGAAAAATATCTCCCACTGAAAAAATAAAGAGGTGGTTAAGAGTAACATAACCTAACTACCTCACATATTTCAGAACAGTACCGGCACACAAAGAGTGATTCCCAGATTTAAGGATTAAATGGATCAGCAAAATGTTAAATTTATAGACAAAAAAATCATTTTTTAAAAAGTTTAAGATTTGCAACTTTAAATCTGTCAGTCACAGGCATTAAAAAACTCACTCTCTCATCATTTTGTAAGAGCCACAAGCTAATAGTAGAGAGGATGTAAGTGTCCCAGTAAAATAATGCAATAAAATTAACTCACTTTAAAAAAAATCCCACATTAATGCAGCATCCTTTCTTTTCCTCACTATACTCTGTACCGGTGAAAACCGCAATATATCAGTGTTTATCCTCAGAATACTTGACATCATCCCTTTTTTCCTCTTCCTACCTTGTTCCAGAGATAAAACAGACTCCAACTGTAATATATAAGAATTTCCTCGTTTCTATGCATATGACCCAAAAGTGAAGTGTTTTAAATTGTAAATAACAACTTTTCCTTAGTAAAATCCTGTCTCTAGTTTTTCATAGTATCAAATATTAAAAGAAAAAAAAAATCAAGTAAAATTAGGTATATGCTCATCTCAAGAAAATACCTCAGGGATTTCCTTTGGTGTTCCCAAAGCAGGGCCCTAGATTCAGTCCCCGGTCAGAGAACTAGATCCTATATGTTGCAACTAAAAGCTTCCATGCAACTAAAAGGTAAAAAGCATCCTGCATGCCGAAATGAAGATCAAAGATCCTGCATGCTATGACTAAGATTAGTAATTCAAAAGAAGAAAAAGGCTCATATTCAATGATAATTTGAGAGATAAATGCTGTAGAAAATTATAATTCAACAATATAGTTTCTTGGCTCTAGATATATATTTAATATTATGGCGGTATGTCCTGAGACGTAAGAGATGTAAAGACTTAAACCTCACAATACTTTGAAGTAGGTAAAAAATTAATGCAAAATGATTCACATAAGAAAAAAGGGAAAAAATTATATAATAGGATGACTGTAAGCCAACAGTACAGAAAAACTGGACTATTTATATGTGAAAATGTAAACATATTAAAGCACTACTATTTAAAATCAATAGGCTTTCAGTAGAGTTCTTTGTCCAGTCAGTAATCTGAAAGTAAAATAATGGTAAGGCAAACATGGGGAGCCAAAGAATCAATTATACCAAGAGAGGTGTAACAGGTAGTTTTGCATGGGTATGTAAGTAAAATTACTGCAAAATAAGCATGACAGCAAACACAAAGCTATTTTCATGTTCTCTCACACAGTCATAGAAGAACCTAATCTGCTAACAATTCATTATTAAGGTATGTTGTATGAGTTCATACAACAAATACACCTCATGAAGTCTTTCTATGTGGGAAATCAGTAGCTATAGCATTTAAAAAAAAACAGCCTTCAGCATCATCTCCACTGAATAACAAGGGAGAGGAATAACCAGCTTATTTATGTATTTCCCTCACTCTACTGGTCTGAAGCTTTCAGGGAATATTATAAAAATTGGTCTTCTTGCTTCCATGCTTGGCACTCCCACCCCCTAATTCTTTTCCTATAAATCAGTAATATTTAAAAATTAGAAATGTCAATCCCTTGTTAAAAATTATTTCCCATTATATTTAGAATAAAATAAAACTTACTATGATTTACATGGCCTTTGCCTATTTCTGAAGCTGGTAGAATTCACCCAATATGCTAAATTCTTTCAAGTGTCAGGGCCTGATTCATATAAGCTGTCTGCTTTTGCTTGGAAACTAACTTTCACTTCTTAGCCTAAACATTGCTCTCTTGAAGACTTCATTAATTTTTGCCTTTACATTTCTAGTTTGCTTAATCAAGTATTCCCCTGCATCATGCCCAATGGCCAATAAATATTTCCTCAATTCTATACTCAATATTTGAGTATAGGAAACACCACAGTTCTGGCATCATTTATGATACAGTTGATACGAAACAAGCAACCTCTATAGATTTTTAGCAAGTGTTAAAATAAAATCTTAAGATTTGTCTCAAAAAATGTAAAATATGAGCAAAGATCAGTAAAGGATCAAACAGATTTAAAATAGGCCTGAATTAGGGTTGTGACAATGGAAGTGAAGAGAGAAAAGGGTATGAATGTAACATGTGCTTCAAAGGAAGAACTGAGACACTACTTTGAAAATTCTGAGAGTCTATATTTTGATCAACCAGCAAAGAGAACAAATTCAAACTAGACAGTAACAGTATATTATTAGTTCACATCTTCAACAATGACGGGCTAAGACAACTACTTATATCAAGGGAAATGGTAAAGGGTCAGGACACAAAAAAGATAATGGGTAAAGGAAGGTGAAGGTGAAGGTGAAGTCGCTAAACTTCGACAACTTCAATTGTTAAGATTTTAGCTCTTATATTAGTGAAACTTTTAAAGGAGGAATCACAAAACAGGTCAAAGAGAATGTGAATAAATAGAAGGCTTCTGGGGATTACAATTCTTGTAAATGTTAAGATTCTGGACTTTTTCCTAAAAGCAATCAAAGCAAAATGTTTTAAACAAATGGAGTTTTAGTTCAGAACAAAGAACTCCTGGCTGTGTGGGATATATGTACAACAACAAGGTGGCTTTTTTTCTCCCCAAGAAACAGGATAAAGTTGAATCTTTGCCTAGGGAAATGATGGAGAAGACTTTTGGGGGAACAAGAGAGATGAAGGAGTTATTAAGAAGGATGTCTAAGTTTCTGGTTTATGTAACAAGCATATGGTGGGTGGTACCAATCATGAGAAAGAGATCACTAGAAGAGGGCCAGGTCCTGGGGGAAAATTGCGAATTCAGTTTAGATATAATGAGTTTGACATTTAGGTAGTGATGATAAATAGGCAGCTGAATATACAGGTCAAAGAAGTCTGAGCTAGAGACATAAATTTGGTTATCATGGTGTGCCAATGCTTACTTAAACTTAGGTCTTCAAGAAAATGCCCAGAAAACAGAGCATAAAAGAGAGCTTAGGAATTGGAACTAGAAGAAACCCAACATTCTGTAACCAGGAAAATACAATGAAAAAGGAAACAGAGTAACCAACCAAAGGGGTTTATGTGTGTATTGGGGTGTGTGCCTGTGTTAGATTAAAAAAAAAAAGGGGGGGAATATAAATGTTAGAGGTAAGAAAAGGAAAAAAAGGCCTTATTAAAAGGCCTTAATCTATATACAGTGCCATTGTCTAAAGTCAGGGAGGAAAAGTAAATAGGGAAGTAGTTTTTTAAGTCTAGGTCTAATAAGGTGACTGATGTATTAACAGAAGGAAGCCTTTGACTGTTCAAGTTGTTGAATGACAAAATCAGATGTGAAGTATACTGATAATGTGTTTGCTCTAACTGATGATAATGGAAACTACATTCTGTCAGGTAAATATTTTCACCCAACTACTGACAACAAACAGAGGCTTTCCTGGTGGCTCAGACGGTAAAGAATCTGCCTGCAATGCAAGAGACCTCGGTTCAGTCCCTAGGTGAGCAAGATCCACTAGAGAAAAGGAATGGCAATGCACTCCAGAATTCTTGCCTGGAGAATTCCAAGGACAGAGGAGCCTGGCCAGCTACAGTCCATGGGGTCGTAAAGAGCTGGACATGACTGAGAGACTAACTTGCCTGGAGAATTCCATGGACAGAGGAGCCTGGCCAGCTACAGTCCATGGGGTCGTAAAGAGCTGGACATGACTGAGAGACTAACAATGCTGACGATGCAATAACTGATTAACACACAGAGTCAATGATGGGTTATTATTTAGATCAATGGTGACCAAATACCATCTAAAACACCTGCAAATTTTGGGGACCCACCACCAAAGAGTTTTCTCAGCTGTTTAGGATTCTGGATTTTCAGTTTCTCAAATGATTCTAATGAATGGCTAACTTTGAGAATTATTGCCTAGACTTTAGACAAATACTTTAAAAGGTGCCCCATGTTTGCTTTTGTCATACTAGAAAATCAAATGAATGAAAAAAATGGTATTATCCTATCATTATTAATAACAAACATTTAGACTAGCAAAGGATAGAGAGGAATAAAGCATTTCTAAAACTATCCTAATGTCGACTATTTGTCAGGATAGAGTTTCCTCATGCTGTACTTTGTAAACTGTGAAATTACCATACAAAAGATGACTTTGTATGAGAGAAAAAAAAAAAAATCAAGGTAAAAAATATAAGAGCAGAATAAACAATCCTCATTTACTATGCTCTTATGAAGTGATATAATTATCCATTTCAATGTTTAGTTGTTTTAAAATCATTTAGTTGGAATGAGTTTGACTTTTACCTGTTCTTTCTTCCAGTTTAGCATACTTTGGAGTATTACACATATTACACTCTGATCTTCTGGCCCAATTCACATTACTGCAACTTTAAAAGTGAAAAATGTCAAATTAGTAGATTATAACAAAAGACAAATAGTCAATTTCAAAATAAGAATTTAAAAATAAAAAGTAGAGTGAACTCACTACCATAAAGAAATGTTTACTAAGGATGCTACAAAGGAAATGTACCAATATACTTTTTCTGAGCAAAGAGTATGGTTGGAACAGACTGAACTACTTAAAGCAGAGAAGCAAAAGCTATATAGTATGCAAGAATGCCTCTGTCTTTTTATGAGAAATCAATGAGAAATTATATCTACAGAGATTCTGCTGTCTTTTGGGGGGGTAGAATACCACTTTAAATGAAATGTTCTATTAATTTCCCAGTCTACAAATTCACCTCAAGAGTAAGATTATACCCTGCAAATAAAAGTTTAAAAATTTTTTTTCCTCCTGCAGAATCAGTTCATGCACTCAATCAGAAAACTCAGTGACTTAATTTGTTGCTGGAAAATTATTCAATATTAATTTAGTATTTTTAAGACCAGAAATTTGTGTAAGACCCTCTTCTGATTCAGCCCTTTCATGCGTATTTGATTCATCTGCTTAAGAGACAAGATGGATATTGGAAAAATCAATATAGCATGTGAAAATCAGAAATATTAAGAAACCTAGTTAGGAATAATTATCTATAGGATGCAACTTATGATTCTAAAATTTAAAAGTTCTTTATATTTAAATATCAGATACAGAATGAATAACAATCAACAGACCTTTGATTTAAAGTCTACTGTGGCTTGCCAATGTGACTAGAAAGAATAGGTAGTATTAACAAGTAGTGGCTACATACATTATTATGGGAAAAAAGTCAGGATGATCATTAAAACACATACGTTTTACACTGCCAGTCATTAGCACTAAATAAGCCTCGGCTCTTTTCTGCGAGTGTCTTTCCTATTTCAGTGCCCCCTGCTTTCATCATCTTAGCCTCAGTTGTTTTCTCTGAAAATAGAAAAATGCAGTATGAATCTGGGGAAATAAAGAAACGGTCTGTATAAACAGTCTTAACAGAAGATTCCTTAAGTGCTTACCTCGACCACATCTATTACAGCTAGTTCTTCTAGCGAAGTTTACATTTCCACATCTGAAAATAAAGCAAAAAATACTTAGAGAGACACGTATTAAACTTACGTAATTTTAAAGATTCTATTACACAGTTTTTTAATGTGTCTTCCCTATATACCTGGGTCCAGAACTTCTACTTCTCTTTTCATGTTAATGTCAATGTTAACTACAAAACAAACAAACAAACAAAGCCCTCACAATTTAGGTGGAAAAAATACAAGATTTGAAGTTACAAGTCATGGATAAGAAACTCCAATCTCTCAATTACCAACTACGTGATTCTGGTAAGTTACTTAAGGATCTCTATGCCTCAGTGTTCTCATATTGGCACACATCATTAAGTACAAGATACCCTTACAAAGTTTAATTGAGATGTGAGTCCACTTGAACAATTACTGATGAAGCACCAGGGAGTTCAGAAAGATTTAAAGCAACTCTCATATAGAAAATAAGATTACATAAAATTTTGTTAAGAATTATAATACAAAATCCTAAAGGTGAACCAAGGGGGAGGAAATGGGTAAGTCAGAAATGGCTTCATGGATCTTAATACTACCCTCTTGTTAGAAACAGAAGGTGGGATGGTAAAAAGAAAGGAAAATTATGAAAAAATAGAAATAGGTTCAATAATTAAAAGAAAACTCAGTTTGGGAGGTATCTATTAAACCTCTGAAACCTAGCTGGAAAACTACAACCAATAATGTCAACACATCAAGTAACACATTGTAACTTTATGCTGATACTAAACAACCAAAAAACATGGGTTCATGGACCTGGTTGTTATAGTGCAACTGCAAATCATAAAAGCATGCTAAATGCTCTGAATAACATGTAAAGCTTAAACTTTAAAAAGCTGATTTTTTTTTTTAAGGTATTATACTAGAATGGAATAAAGATGCGAAATGTGGAAGAGACACTCAACTGAAGTACACCAGTAACTTTTAGGTCATTCCCCGCCCCACTCCCCAATAAAGAATATCCTCTAGGACTCCAATAAGCATTGGAAATACATTCTGAAAATGTTTTCTGGATTTATATACATTGTAGAAGTTAGTCCGTTCATATATTTGTAACTGAATTGAAATGCACTCTTTTAGAAAAACGTTCAAATATCTGAGTATACTGTCATTAATGACACTGTCAAAAGCACATTATTCTACAAGTGACCAACAACACAAAAAGTCAGTTGTTTGTTCTACTCAAAATTGACTTGATACCCTTCAAGTAATCTTAAATCTTTATGTAATTGAGAACCATCAACTTTTTATGTAAAAGCAGCACGATGCTTCATTTCAGTTCAGCTGCTCAATCCTGTCTGACTCTTTGTGACCCCATGGACTGCAGCCCGCCAGGCTTCACTTAAATTGCTCAAAATAAGAATGGAAGACAAATGCTGCGGAAATAAGCCCTTAATCTTCTTTGACATTTGATTCTAAAACTAATATTCATAGTTACTGATTGATGAGTATTTGCTACATCTTATTGCTCTAAACAATCTATGCTATACCATTTTAAGGGAGATTTTCTGTTTTTTTTAAGCAAAGTAAAATAGCCTAGGTAAAGTTACATAAGCAATAGGATTGGAATTAATTTTCAAAGTTTTCACTCTTTACTACCAGGCACCCCATACGCCATCTGTGGCTTGCTAGAAGTGAAGTCGCTCAGTCGTGTCCGACTCTTTGCAACCCCGTGGAATGTAGCCCACCAGACTCCTCAGTCCATGGGATTCTCCAGGCAAGAATCCAAAGACAAGTATTCAAAAGTTTTGACTGGAACACGAGATGCGCATTCTTTTTTTTTTTTGATAATTACTTTCCATAATAATTTTTGTATATCTCCAAATAGATACACCTACTTAAACACCCGCCAATAAAAATCTTCCTAAACAATTTAATAAAGGACACTGGTTTCAGCAGAGCCACTAAAACACGTGCTTCTTTGAAGCAGGCATTCTCCAGGGCTGAACAGGCAAAAACACAGACCTCATATGTTTCGGTTCTGAAGAGGCGAAAGGTTCAATTCTTGTGGGGAAAT
>SJYQ01001273.1:277112-335507 GCA_006410935.1 Redunca redunca
AGGCAGGAGGACCTGAAAGGAAAGTACTTCCGCTCAGATGGGCGGGGCTAGGGAGGTGGGGCGGAAGTGACTATGACCCTCCGGGGCTGGCAAAGGCGGGTTTCGCTAATCGGTAGGGGTGAAGTGGGCTTTTCGTGTTTTTTGAAAAGTGATTTTTAATAGTCTCGAGAACTCTGTTTTTTCACCATGCACATAGGATGTCGTTTAAAACATATTGTTTTGGGGTACGTCAATAAATGTAACAGATAAGCAATGTGCGCTAGGGAACTGAGCAGTAATTTTGGAACTAGGAGGTTGCCACTATGGTTAAAAGACCTGACTTTTGCCCCGTTCCATTCCGTTGCTTTCCTCCAGAGGTAATACTCACTTGCATTTGGGGTTTATTCCTTTGCTTTTAAAACTGTAGTTTATGGCTAATAAACGGTTGAACTTTTTACAAGGATAGTTTATTGTTATATAATCGTCTGCAGCTGTCTTTTCGTCAACAGTATGCTTTTAAAACGTCCTAGATTGTTGCATGTATTTGTATTTGTTTAATTTTGCTGTTATTTATTAGTAATGTTGCTTCGTGTGGCAGTTTATCCCTCTGTTTCTCAACTTTTGTCATAAATTTGGAGACAAAAATGCAAGAATTTTTCTGGGGTACAGCTTGTATCTACAGATAACATTTTCAACTACTTTCTAATTATAATTGCTTTATTGGCAGCTGTTTATTTTTCCTTAATAACTGGCCCTATTTTTCCAGTTCTTTGTTTATTGAGTAATTGTGATTTTTATCGAAGACATTTTGAATATTTTGTTGCATAGACTCTGGGTTCTGATTAAAGCCTTTGGAGAATGTTGATTTTTTTGTTTGTTTGTTTTCTTTTAGGAGGCCATCAATCCAGTTTGGTTCATATTTTAAGTTGAGTCACCTGTGGGTGCTGGTTCCATGTCAGCTCAGTTTTCAGAGGCTTTATTGTGTTGCATTGAATCTGTTCTGTACATACAACACTCAAGAATTATTTTGGAACTTGGGAAGTAATTTAAATTGTAGTTCACATATCTTTTGCTATGCAGCTTTTTTCTGCCCTGCAGGTGCTTAGTTCAAGTTACGAGCAGAGAACTTAGATTCATACAAAGAACTAGGGAGTTTGCTTCTCCAGCTCTTCCTGGTTTTGATGTTCCTCTCTTCTTGGTTTTGCAGAGTCTTGTTTTCTTGCTAGAAATATGAGGTTTCTCTTGGAGTTTTAGCTTGGTGCCATAGCTACAGCATCTGACTAGGGCGCACAGTGGAGCAAAGAGGTGAGAGAAAAGAACAAAACAAAAGATGAATTCCCTCCCAGAGGTGCCCTTTCTCAGCTTCCTTGTTTAGAAAGCCAGGGTTTTTCTTGGTGTCCTAACTGCCCAAGCCTGGCCCTAACTCTCAGTCAAGACCAGAGGGAAAAAAGGAGAAAAAAAGCCAAGTATTCCCCCACAGACTTTAGCTTGTGGAAGCCCTCTTTCCCCATTCATCTAGCTAGAAATATGGGGTTTCTCTCCATTTTTGTTTTCTGTGCTACCACCACAGTATCAGTGGGTGTCAGACCTCCAGTCAAATCTGTAAGAGAAAGTAGGAAAAACACTGTTTTTGCTTACATTTTTTTAGAGTCCTCAGGTAGTTGCTTTTTGTATTTTCCTTGAACTTTTAGTTGTGATTAGTATGAAAGATAGGCTGTCATGGTCTTACTCCATTTGGGCTGGCACTGCAAGTCAAGGAAATAGAGATTACCACTACACATCCATTAGAATTATTACAGTGAAAAATTTAGACAATATCAAGTGTTGGAGAAGGTGTTGAACAACAGCTGGAATTCTTATACACTGCTAGTGAAAGTGTCAATGGATACATTACTTTGGAAAGTGTTTGTTAGAGTCTGTTAAATCTTAGCATATGCATACCCTATGACCCTAAGATTCCACTCCCAAATATATTTTCAATAGAAATGCCCATATGTTCACTAAAGAGGTATATAATAGTGTTCATCGCTGTACTATAATAGCCCCAGGCCAGAAGTTCCCATTTGCTTGTGAATGGTAGCCTGGGTAAATAAACTGTTACGGGTTCACACAGTGGAATTCTAATGCACCACAATGACAATAAACAAATTGCCATCACTTTGAAGAGTATAACTGTCACTCACAAATACAGTATTGAATTGGAAAAGCCAGATATAAACTAGCACATGCTATATAATTCCATTTGCATGGACTTCAGATCAGGCCAAACTAATCTAGGATTATGGTTACCCTAGGGAGTGGGGAGGAGACAGTGCCTGGAAAGGGACATGAGCTTTTTGTTAGCCCTGATCATATTCTTTGTCATGGTTGGGTTCTGGTTATACAAGTAACTTCATTTTATAAAAACTCAAAAGTTTTTATAAAGCTGTGTGCCCTTATGATTTAGGCATTTTTGTTTTTAAACTTCAATGAAGTGTAAAAAGAAATAAATGTGCCCATTTCACCACACCTATCTCACATTCAATAGATCCTTGCAAAATATTACACTAACTTTAGAGACAAAGGAAATGATCACAGACCCCCTTGTGACTTTCTGAATATGACTGGTACATGGATGCCTTTTGGCCTTAATGGTAATTGAAGTTTCTTACAGCTGAGATATTGAATCTGCAGTAACTCATATCAAGTTGTATTACAAAGCTGTTAAGAAAAGATATATTCTCAGTCCTACAGTTAACTGAGAGTTTCAAGTGGTAGTGGTTAACTTCTGAGGTTTTTCGTTTTTAAACTCAGAGAGAATTTTCTTAAAATATAGATAAATCAAGCAGATTTTGTTCATACATGTTCAGATACATGCAGGGGAAAAAAATTGCTATTCAGAGACAATGAAAATAACATTTTGAAGTTCCAAATCTTAACATTCCCTGCATAAGTCACAGTTGAAGTATATTAAAACAATATTTTTTTCAACTGACCAGAATTTTAAAAATTTATAATATATAAATCTCTGTGTTACAAAATATCTGGAATTATAACTTAACAAGCTGCCATAGAATGTTTGCTCTTGAAACAAATAGGTCTTCCTCAGAAGAATAAGGATTTTACTAAACAAATGAGTAAATCTGTGAACTTAATACTCTTACCTAAGTAATTCCATAATTTTAATCTGGGGATGTGTGAAAAGTTGAAGCCACTTCTTTGGTCACAGGAAGCAGCAGTGACCCTAGGCAAGTTGGGGAGTGTGTGAAGTTGTGGCTGAGTTTTGTGTAGTCTGCAAGATGGAGTGGTGGGTAGCTGTAACCTCTAAAAAGGCACTCATAATTGGAAATTGGGTAATAAAATATCATCATTTGGATTTGAGGTTAGAAATATTAGCATGTGGTTGTTTATATCAGCCACCTGGAAATAGAATTAACTCACTCTAAAATCTGGTTTGTGTTTATGATTTAAGGGGAACAGAAATCTAATCTATATTCCTGAGGGAATTATTTTATTAATAGCTATTTACTATATATTTGGTATATGTAGAGCTAAGAGCTTTACATTAATTATCACGTTTAGACTCTCAACAGTCTTTAGGAAAGATATTATTAGCTTTGTTTACAGATGAGAAATTAAGATTTAGAAAATATGACCTTGTGAAAGGTTTTGAAATGTAATATATGATGGCTCTGGAGTCAGATTTCTTGGTTCAGATCTCAGCCCTACTACTCATTAGGCAAATCACTTAAACTAGCTGTATTTTGTTTCTTTATCTTTTATCTAGAGATGATGGTAATAGTATTTTAGAATTGCTAAAAGGATTAAGTGAGAAAGCTCACTTTAGGTGCCAATGTTTATTATTGTTCAATTAAAGGCTCATAGGTAATAGATGCTAAAGAATCTACTTGCAATGCAGATAGCTCCCTGGGTTGGGAAGATCCTCTGGAGAAGGGAATGACTACCCATTTCCCTCTCCAGTATTTTTGCCTGGAGATTTCCATGGACAGAAGATCCTGGTGGGCAACGGTCCATAGGGCTGCAAAGAGTAGGACATGACTAAGAGACTAACACTTTTCCCTTTTCAGGTAATGGATGCTAGGGGTGGTGAATAACATGTAGTTAAGGTACCAAAAAATTAACCAACTGTAGTTAGTAAAATTTTTCTGGGAGAATCACATGTCAACAGAAAGATGGCTTGAGATAAGTCTAGGATAACGGTACACAAAATATAAGGATAAATCTGGCATTGACCAGAGGAGAAAGCTGTTTGTGTTCAAGGACTATAACTAACTTTTCAAAGAGAAACATTCCTAGAATAAGGAAGCAGTTTCCATTATCCTATTTTGAAAGAAAAGTCCATCAATAGGACCTACTCTCTTTCTTCTAATTGTCATAGACCCTTGAACAAGGGTTTGGACTGCAGGGATCTACTTATATACAGACTTTTTTTCAATAAATACACACAGTAATACATAACCCAGGTTGGTTGAACTCGCGGATGTGGAACTGCAGATTGGGAAGTCCAACTGCTGAACCTGAGCATCCACTGATTTTAGTATCTGCATAGAGTTCAGAAACCAATACCCCAAGGAAACCGAGGAACAACTGTATATGATCATCAAACAACCCTCTAATTGGTAATTTGCTTTCCTGAGTGCATTTAAACTACCATGGTAAGATACCCAGAGTGAATTGTCTATACAAGTTCTTCTTTCTAGATTTAGTTTTTTATATATTGGTAAATTGACATTCTGTCGGGCATATTAATTTCTTATGAGTCTTCTTAACATGTTGATCCCCGAAAGATTGGTTGGTTCTAAGTTAGTAAGTGAAGGTCACTCAGTCGTGTCCAGCTCTTTGCGACCCCAAGGACTATATAGTCCATAGAATTCTCCAGGCCAGAATACTGGAGTGGGTAATCTTCAGGGGATTTTCTCAACCCAGGGATCTAACCCAGGTCTTCCTCATTGCAGGTGGATTCTTTACCAGCTGAGCCACAAGGGAAGCCCTAATTTGTTCTGGTGGAAATGATAAACTTGAGCCTCCAAACCTATAAAACTAAAAATCTGGCTTTGAATATTGCATTAGAGCTCTGTATGCTTGCAAGTAACAAAAATAAAAATAAAATGGCTTAAAAACAAAAAACGGGAGGGAGTTAATGTTATAAAGAGAAGGTATTTGATGGGATAGGAAGGCAAAAATACAGCACAGATTCAGAAAGAAACTAAAGGAAGTCACCTCACATCTAAGCAGCATGCTTTCTCCTCTCTTGCTGCTCCCTCTGCTTACGCATAATTTTCTGTTTGCAAACCTCTTTCCCCTGCTATTTAGTTCACAGGACAGACAGAAGCAGATACCATCATTAGACCTGAGCAATAAGGACTATTAATCCAGTCCTGCTCCTCTGGGGGACAGGTCTATGAGACACTTTGGAGAGCCTCCAAATGTTCCAAGTCCTCTGTGGTGTCTGGGCTAAGTCTGAGAGGCAGAACCCAGTCCTGTGTGGGTCCTGGAAATGAAGGCCCTGAAATGTTCTGTTGTCTGCTGGAGACTGGCCAGGTTAGCAGGCCTTTCTGGGCAGGACACCCTAAATCTGTACCAGCACTTTTTTAGCCTCAGTCTCTGGTTCTCCTTTTTAGTACTCTCTCAACAATACCCCCCTCACCATACATGGGGTCTGCTGCTGCTGCTGCTAAGTCGCTTCAGTCGTGTCCGACTCTGTGCGACCCCAAAGACGGCAGCCCACTAGGCTGCCCTGTCCCTGGGATTCTCCAGGCAAGAACACTGGAGTGGGTTGCCATTTCCTTCTCCAGTGCATGAAAGTGAAAATCGAAAGTGAAGTCGCTCAGTTGTGTCCGACTCTTCGCGACCCCATGGGGTCTGCTAGGTCCCTGCAATACCCTCCTCACTGTGCATGGGGTCTGCTAGGTCCCTGAAGAGCTCTAGGTCTTGCACTTGTGGGGTGGCTCTTGGTTCTTCTATTAGTTTTCTAAGGCTGTGTAACAAATTACTACAAATTTAGCAGCTTATAGTGACATTTTATAATCCGTCAGTTTCTATAGATAGAAAGTCTGGGAATGGATTCTTTGCTTAGGATCTCACCAGATCACAATCAAAGTATTGACTAGGAGTGTAGTTTCCTCTGAGGCTCAGGGTCATCTTCTATAGTCATTCAGGTTGTTGATAAAATTCAGTTCCTTGTAGCTAGAGGGCTGGGGCCCCTCTCTTCTTGCCAGACATTAGCTGGCGTTTGCCCTCAGAGACTGCCCTCAGGTCCTAATCACACAGCCCTCCAGCAATGTGGAACATTACTTCTCCAAAACCTGCAGGAGAATTTCTCTACAGTCCCTTCCTGCTGCTGCTAGTATTACTATTGCCAATACCACCACTATAACTGCAATGTTACCTAACATAAGGTAATCATAGCAGAAATGATCCAGTCACCTTTGCTCTACACCTACTAAGTTGCTTCAGTCCTGTCTGACTCTGTGACCCCGTGGACTGTAGCTCGCCAGGCTCCTCTGTTCATGGAATTCTTCAGGCAAGAATACTGTGGTGGGTTGCCATGCCCTCCTCCATGGGATCTTCCCAATGGAGGGATCAAACCCACGTCTTTTATGTCTCCCGCATTGGCAGGTGGGTTCTTTTCCACTATTGCCACCTGGGAAGGTTATGTTCTGTAGTCTAAACTAATTGAAAGAGTGACATCATGTTAACAGGTACTGCCCAGACTCAAGGGGCGGGTATAACATAGGTCATGTATGTGTACCAGGGGGCAAGAATCTTGGGGGCCATCTTAAAAGTTCTGCCTTGGTCTCATTCTGGGCTCTTGAATAGGTAAATATTCCCACAGATGATCCTTAACACTACTCACTATCTCAAGGCATTGAGAAATCCTTAAACTGACTGTCCACCTTTTTGTCTTTCTTTCATAGTCTTTGAAGAACAATATAGTTTACTGTAGTGCTTGAGATGTATGACTATTCATAGACATGCAAGTTTCACATACCCCAAGTGTGCATCTCTTAAGAATTTTTTGTCACACAGATTTCTTTCTATAATTTAAATGTGCTGAAATGACAAGAAGTTATTAAACATTGTTTACTTAGTACACTTTACAAATTGACATTCCTAGAAATTCAGTGGATTAAAAGATGTGAGTATCCATCTCTAAACACTTCACAAATATCCTGCAACTTAAATGCTCTTTTTGTTCTTTACAAACCATTAATAGGAAGTTATTGCCAGCTGGTGTTTCAGAGTCCTTTATGAATTAATTATAGTATTTACTAGCCATGTGGGAGTGGAGAAGTCTAATTAGGTCAAGGAGGCTAGCTCTGCTTGAGGCTGAAAGGCAAAGAAAGTATAAGGTGTCAGTTGCAAATTTAATGCAGTACTTTGTAGACCACATGTTTTGAAAAAAAAAATAGTGGATAATACTGAGATTACATGCAAATTTATGGGAAAAATCATATCATAATTAGAATAAAAATTTGTTAAAATCTGTCATAGTTCTATGACAAAAATAAGATATTTTAGCTGACACAGGACTTTGTGGGTGTTCTATGTCACAGGAGGAATGGGATGCTTGATGTTAACAATATATTCATTCATTCATTTATTCACTTACTCAGCAAGGCAAGCTATTTTTGCTGCAAAGAAGACAATGTGACAGCGTCTTTCTTTAAGGAGTTCACAGAATGCTGGTGAATACAGATGTATAAGAGATAGAAAGTAGTATTGGAAGTGTATTAGAGGGTATTAAGAGTGTTCCTAGGGGCTTCCCTGGTAGCTCAGATGGTAAAGAATCTGCTTGCAGTGCAAGAGACCAAGTTTCGATCCCTGGGTGGGGAAGATCCCTGGAGAAGGGAATGGCAACCCACTCCAGTATTCTTGCCTGGATAATTCCATGGACAGAGGAGCCTGGTGGGCTACAGTCCATGGGGTAGCAAAGAGTCAAACACTACTGAGTGACTAATACAAGAGTGTTCCTAGGTGGAACAACTCTTTGAGTTCATAGGTGAAAAAGGGAAATGCATCAGGGTTATTTCAATACAAGCAATAGAAACCAAAAATGGTTAAAGGGTCTCCCTTCAGGACTGGGTCAAGAATGAGGCAAGCATGTCACATGGTACATGAAATTTAAGGAGGCCCTCTTTTTTAGGTGCTGAGCCTAGACATGTCACCTGAGAGTGCCTCCTTAAATTTTGTGCACTAGGTGTTTAGGTAACCCTAGTCCTGGCCCAGTCCTTATTTCTTCAGTCTTAACTTTGGTCACAACCCTTTTCTCCTAGTCTTATCTGGTGGCTCAGATGGTAAAGCGTCTGCCTGCAATGCGGGAGACCTGGGTTCAATCCCTGGGTTGGGAAGATCTCCTGGAGAAGGGAACAGCAACCCGCTCCGGTACTCTTGCCTGGAAAATCCCACGGATGGAGGATCCTGGGAGGCTACAGTCCAGGGGGTCGCAGAGAGTCAGACACGACTGAGCGACTTCACTTTCACTTTTTTTCTTTATAAAAAGTCAAGGACTGACATAAATAACTGAAAACAATTATGTTGACATTCTTTTAAAAGGAATTTTCAGTTTAGTAGAATTCAAGACCTTAAAGTATGACTCAAAAACTCGAATGTTTACAGGGACCAGGCAGTAGCATAAATGAATAGAGCAGGCCAGTGTAAGACATTAGGTAGTAGAAAGAGATTGTGACAAACTAGTCAAAGACATTCAATACTGTTTTAGCCAAACAAAAATGCTTGCTGGAGTATTAGGTCAGTAGGATAAGCATTTGTTTCCCTTGCCTAAAGTTAAAGAAATTCAATTGTTATGTTAGAATTTCTGTAGGCAATGGATGTGAAGACATTAAGAGAATTGGATGGAAAATACCTACCTGAGATAATCTTTGCGAGATTGCTATGAGGCCTTGTTAGACATTTCTTTGACTTTCCTGCAGACCATGAGATTGGCTTTCCTTGTTCTCATTCTTCACTGTCACTGCTTGTTCTTTTGTCTTTATTCAGTGAGCCACAAGACAAAACTGGAGAATTTTTCACAGCTAGAGACTAGAGAAAAGTAGAGTTTAGGAACAGGAAAGTTGGTAGCATTGCTAGAAATCTTAAAGTCCCTTATCTGGACAAATAGTAGAGTGGACCAAAGCAGTCACAGTTTATATCTGCTTAATGTGCTTTCCTTTTGTGATCTTATACACTAGGTGCTTCTTTGGGGAAGGTCTATCATGGTGCTCCCCTTAACCCCAAGCATAGTTTGGGATTCTTGTCCCAGGCCATCCAATCAGGATGGAAGCCCAGTTCCCTGAAGGGGAATTCAATTCAATTACTCAGTTGTGTCTGACTCTTGCACCCCCTTGGACTGCAGCACACCAGGCCTCCCTGTCCATCACCAACTCCTGGAGCTTGCTCAAACTCATGTCCATTGAGTCAGTGATGCCATCCAACCATCTCATTCTCTGTCGTCCCCTTCTCCTCCTGCCTTTAATCTCTCCCAGCATCAGGGTCTTTTCCAATGAGTCAGTTGTTTGCATCAGGTGGCCAAAGGATTGGAGTTTCAGCTTCAGCATCAGTCCTTGCAATGAATATTCAGGACCGATTTCCTTTAGGATGGCCTGGTTTGATCTCTTTACAGTCCAAGGAACTCTCAAGAGTCTTCTCCAGCACCACAGTTCAAAAGCATCAATTCTTTGGTGCTCAGCTTTCTGTATAGTCTAACTCTCACATCCATACATGACTCCTGGAAAAAAGACATAGCCTTGACTAGACAGACCTTTGTTGGCAAAGTAATGTCTCTGCTTTTTAATATGCTGTCTAGGTTGGTCATAAATTTTCTTCCATGGAGCAAGTATCTTAATTTCATGGCTGCAGTCACCATCTGAAGATTTTGGAGTGCAAAAAAATAAAGTCTTTCACTGTTTCCCCATCTATTTGAATAAAGTGAAAGGACTGGATGCCAAGATCTTAGTTTTCTAAATATTGAGTTTTAAGCCAACTTTTTCACTCCCCTCTTTCACTGTGACATTCCCTTACTTTACTTGCGAAACAGCACTAGGAAAAAGAGAATAGAGAGGTGATCTGGTCTAATCTCAACTGGACTTCCAAGGTAAATAGAGTAAGGACTTTAGACAGGAGGAAGAGCCTTACCTGCAGAATGCCCTTAGCAGGCTCTCCCTTGGTAAGTATTGCTTACAGTAATTAGATGTAAAATCTATTGATTTATGGGACAGGGCTGCCCAAGAGAATGTCATGTAAGTTACAGAACTCTCTGAGGTATTTTTGTTGTTGTTCAGTTGCTAAGTTGTGTCCAACTCTTTGTCACACCATGGACTACAGCAGGCTAGGCTCCCTGTCCTTCACCATCTCCTGGAGTTTGCTGTGATTCATGTCTATTGAGTTCATGATGCCATCCAACTATCTCATCCTCTGATATCCCCTTCTTCTCCTGCCCTCAATCTTTCCCAGCATCAGGGTCTTTTCCAATGAGTTGGCTCTTTGCATCAGGTGGAGCTTCAGCATCAGTCCCTCCAATGAGTTTGCAGGACTGATTTCTTTTAGGATTGATTGGTTTGATCTCCTTGCTGTCCAAGGGACTCTCAAGAGTCTTCTCCAGCACCACAATTGGAAAATATCAGTTCTTCAGCACTCATATCCATAGATGACTTCTGGAAAAAAACCATAGCTTTGACTATATGTACCTTTGAGGTGTAAAATGGAGATATCTTAGAAATTACATGCTTCATTCTGTGAAATAAAAATCTGCAAATATTCACACAGGCCTTGTCTGTTATTCTGGACTGGTGGATAGGAAGGACCTGGCAAGGATGTCCCAGACCTTTCTCTGCTTTGTCTTTGTCTCTTGATTGCCTGTACTCTTGGAATTTTTAGTAAAGCTTGATGCTAGGTAAAATCTCTGATCTGTGCATGAGGCTGATTTGATAATTCAGTCCTGAGTGTTAGCTGGCCTGATCATGATGATTGGTTCAAGAATGAATATATGAATCAGTATAGACCAATCAGAACTATTACCTAAGATTTGATTAGGAATATTGGGAGATAGAAATTCTCTCTCCATTTCAGTTCCCAAGCTGGTAATAAGAGTGTGACAGCCAATATATAGAGAGAACCCACTCACAAAAACAAGTCAAGGAGAAACAATGAGAAGTGATAGATGTAGAGAATTAAAGCAGGGGTAGAGGATGAGGAGTCAGGATGGGGGTAGGAGGGGTAAAGAATGGAGAGAGAAGGTGAACTGTGGATAAAGCATTTGAGTCCATGAATTTTGTTCTGTCTAAAGCCATGTCTATTTCCTTGACTTCCCAGTTACGCAAGTCAAGTCAACACATTCTCTTTTTGCTTAAGCTAAATTGCACTGGGTCTCTGTCACTTGCAACACAGGAATTCTGACTAGTATTATGGCTAGAATTTGGTATGGGCTAGATTGGGAGGAGGACTGGGAGCTCAGGAACAAACAAGTCTGCTAGGAAAATAGTTCTCAGAGGTGGAAATCAGATGAGAAACAAGGAAAATACATATCATAAAGTTATTTCAAATTTCTACCTCTAGTTTATACATAAATATTATTGAAATTTTAAATAAGATTGCAATGTTATAATAATATTTTAACCATCTTACCCTATGCAGTATGGAGGATGCTCTTTTGCCAGCTGTACCCTGTGTATAATTTCTTTTGGTCTCTGTGACAAGGTCACATAGAGTGGTTTGTAGCTTTGGCCTTTGCTTAGAAGGCAAAACTGTATTTTAGCAATTTTCCGTTTATGTTGTAATTACTTATTTGTTTTATTTCTCCCAAAATTCCCTATAGATAGCGAATAAATCTTGTTTATTTCCTTAATGTCAGCACCTGGGACATAGTTAGTGCTCAGTATTTGTAGAACATAATTTTACTTCTGCCATCTTTGAAACTATGTGCAAGGCTGATCAGTGTGAAATTGTACAGGCTTGATTCCCTCCCACTCCCTAGCAAATGTGCAGAATTATATTACTTGGTATGCAACAAAATGTTTGATTATGATGAATGCTATTATAGTTAAGGCATGTTGCTAACATTTGCTGCAATAAACAAGGAATGACTACTTTAAATTGTTCCACCATTTAGAGTAGTTAGTGGTTAAAATCATGGGCTTTTGGAATTGGAATTCCTGCTCTGCTGACACAACTAGGCCCTGCGTTGATGGGTGCAGTGACTGCTCCTCCTCCACCTGATAGGGCCCCAGGATGGACAAAGGGAAAGGTAGTTTAAAAACAAACACAGGGGGACCAATTCTTCACTTTCCTAGAAAAGGTCAAAATGCTGCTTCTCATTTTCTTCATTTGTATAATAGGAATAATAATACATCATTTTGTTGTTGTAAGTATTAAATAAGTACTATATTCTATAAACTCTTTGAGAGAAGAGTGTCTAGCATATAGTAATGCCACATGTTTGCTGTGATTATTCTCATTATTGTTATTCTCCAGATCTGTTTTATCAGAGCCAAATGGGAATGATATTACGTATGTGTGTGAATTTCAAATAAGGTGATGCATGTAAAATACTTGACAGTAAATGCATAATAATGAATACGTATTGATAGCTATTATTAGGTGAGTTTGATTACTTGAAAGTTACCATGTGTACCAAACATATATTCCTAATTTTCAAAAACAAAACAATAATATAAGTCACTTAACATTAAAGTATTAATATATTCCCACACTTGTAAGTAGTATAAGGTTGGGGTTGACAGTACAGGCATGGGAAACAGTTTGCCTAGGTTCAGATGTTGGCGTTACTACATGTTATTTGTGTGATCTTGGGCAAGTTATTTAACTTCACTGAGTCATCCTTAATAAAAGGAGAATAATGGTACCACCTACTCCATAATGTGGTTCTGAGGATTAATTGAGGCAATACCTCTAAATTAATAAACACAATGCCAGGAAAATCGTAAGCTGCAAGTAAATGTTGGTTCTTATTGTCTCTCTGAGCCTCAGTCCTACTCAGTGTGAAAATGACGATAACAATGTTTACCTGACCAGGCTGTTATATGGATAATATGTGATAGTGAAAATGCCTGTTAAATAGTAGGTACTTGATAAATGCCAGCTTTCTTTCCCACTTTTATGATTCATGAGACAACTTGGAATTTTACAATGCGTTCAGGTTATCAGTATAAATATCATTTAGATTTCTATGTGGTTATAGGACAGAAAGGATTAGGTAGAATTTGATCAGTGATACTTATTTAATGCTATTTATTGAATCAATATCATTCTGTTCGCTTATTAATTGCTCTTTTCTTATAAAGGTAGATTGTATCAGAAATAGTCTATTTTGTATATTCTTTTGATTTATGTCACAGATAAATGGCAATTTATTCTATTCAGAGAAGGAGAGAAAAGTAGACTGGTATCCCAGGTTTCTTGCAGCGAGCATTGGTGCACAATCTGCTGGAACTGGGGGAGAATGTTATTAATCAAAAGGTGCACAAGGAGGCAAAGGACTTCATTATGCTGTTTTGCTCCCACAACTTGCACCTGGAGCTTTTTAATGACTGTGCCCTTTGGAGACAGGTGGCACTCTGCAAAGTGTAAACCTCTCTAAACCTCTTCTTGTCTCAAACTGACATGTCTTCCTGGTACTGTGAATAATCAATCTAAGTTTTAAATGATGTGAAAGGCTTTGGTAGGACTATAATTAGTTGAAATTTTTTTTTCCTGGTCTTTAAGGAGTACACATGGCTGGAACAAGGGGAAAAAAAGAATGTCAAGAAACAGCTGGGGGATAAATTCACATATTCATTGAAAAAGGCAAGCCTGTAAAAGATGATATTGTGTACTGGGTGAACAAGCACAGTAGATGGCAGTTTAGTAACATACAAAATTATTTTATGTTTAGGAGTCATCTTTGTTAAAGACTATCTAGAAAAATATCCTTAAGGGTTATATATTAGTATTTATTGTCATCTTTTTTTGAGGGGAAGGTTCTGTTTGTGATCTCTGCTTATAGAAACAGATTAGTATAAACTTGTCAAATAGCACAGACTGTAAAGGGGACATTGGAGTACACCAGGGATGTTTCACCATTTTTTATTTGCATCCCGTTCATTTTGATGCACACATTTTTTTGGTATTTGAAACTGAAGCACGTCGGAATGATCCTCAAAATAATACCACAACCAACCTTTGATTCCCCTGAAAAACTGGCTATAATTTTAGCAATTCATGCATGTTGAATTGTTAAAATATTTAGCAAGTTAAGAGCAGTGTGGAAAGGGAGTAGAGACAGAGAGGATACCAGGAAGAAAAGACAAAATTCCCAAGACTATTTTGAGTATTAAAAGGAGAAAAAATAAGAGCTCACCTTTCCCTGAGATACAAGCTCAAGACTGTGTGTTGGTTAAGGCGCTGTGTTGTGCTTAGTTGCTCAGTCGTGTCTGACTCTGTGACTCCATGGCCTGCAGCCTGCCAGGCTCCTCTGTCTATGGGGATTCTCCAGGCAAGAATACTGGAGTGGGTTGCCATGCCCTCCTCCAGTTACACAGAATTCACCAAAAAGTTCGGGCATTAGGAAAATTCTGATCCCAGAACAGAAAGCTGACAGTTCTTCCTAAGATGGAATCAGACCATTACACACGCTGTATTGGTTTAATTGAGCATACCTTATTTCCTTCGGCAAAGAGTCTTCTGCCATGGTACCCTATTTTCTTGGGCACCAGTGCTTGACAGATTTCTCACACAAGTAAGCAGTCGAGAGTGATACAATTTTGACATGAAATGTGCTTATACTTTGAAAGCCATTAAACAAGACTTGTTTGCTTATAATTTTCTAATAAAATAAAGGACCTTCTGTGGAAAGCAGTTTTAAAAACACATCATAACATTTTAAGTGTGTAGGTCTTGCAACGTTTATTCCAATTTTCTAGTGACAGACACAGAGTAATAAGATTTCCCTAACAGCTGCTTGGTGCTGGGTACTCACATGTCACTCAAACTGACAAGATTTTAGGGGAAAAGAAAAAAAACACTTTCGTCACTGTGTTCTCATTTTGAAAGATCAGCTATTGCACATAATTCAATTTTGCTTAATTGCAAAGTATAAACTTCACAAAATATAAATTGTTAAAGGTAATATGATAGAATTAATTAGAAACACACTCTAAACAACTCATTAGATCTCATTCTACAAATTTGTGTGTCCCAGAAAAATTCTAATCCTAAATGCCTGAGAAAAGCTTAGTTCAGTTCACAGTAATATCATAGAATTTTGGATTTGGGAAAAATACATAGAGAGCATGTATTTCAAATTAGTGCCTACATTTGACGATTTTCTCTTGTATATAGGAACTATTTGGATTTAATTCATGTTTAAATAATATATAGCCAGCACCATTCAGGCTACATAGTTTGTTTGTTCACTCATTCATTCTCAACAATTTATCAAGCATTTCACATGTACTGGTATATTCCAGGAACTATATTAGACATTGGTAATGTAAGAATAAATATTTCACTATTCCTGTCTCTGAGGAGGAACTCAGAGTATAGCTAGGCAAACAGATAAATTAATAGCTATATTGTAGTGCATGCAGTCAAGGCTGTGACAGGTTTGTATGCAGTCTTATGGGAAAACAGATGAGGGAGTGATCTCTGTCCTTGGGGGTTCTGAGAGGACAACACAGAGGAAATCACATTTGAGTTGGAGCAAGAATCCTCAGAGGAGAAGTGGGGACTGAGGATGTTGGGAAGGAAATAGAGTGTGTTGGGAAGGCAGAGGAATATGTTTGGAGAATGATAGTGTAGAATCTGCTGCTGCTGCTGCTAAGTCGCTTCAGTCATGTCCGACTCTGTGTGACTACATAGACGGCAGCCCACCAGGCTCCCCCATCCCTGGGATTCTCCAGGCAAGAACACTGGAGTGGGTTGCCATTTCCTTCTCCAATGCATGAAAGTGAAAAGCGGAAGTGAAGTCGCTCAGTCATGTCTGACTCTTCGCGACCCCATGGACTGCAGTCCACCAGGCTCCTCCATCCATGGGATTTTCCAGGCAAGAGTACTGGAGTGGGGTGCCATCTAGGAATGGTGAAAAATGATGTACAGTTAGACTGTAAAGGTAATTCAGGGAAAGAAGGCAAACATCAAATTCTAAAGAGTTTGTAATTCTTTTTTCTTAGTTTGTCATTACTTTTGTAGGAAGTGGACAATTAAATTTTGAAGTGAAGGCGATCATGTGATCTGCTTCGTATTCTTGAAATGCTATCTCTGACACTGGTCTGAAAGACAGTTTAGATTAGTCATGTGCATTTGGAGTATGCTTTAGTATGCTTGGGCAGTGGAAGTGACAATGGACAAAGGCATATATTAAGATACATTTTAGAAACGGAATTAATAGGGCTTTGTGGTCAGTTGCTTGGGAGAGTCAGGTGCTAGGGGAAAGGAAAACGTTAAGGATGACTTCAGGAGGTCTAGTTTGCATAATTAGTTTTGAGGGGTTGGATAGGTATTTATTTAATCCTCTTCACAAGCTTTTGAGGATTATAACAGATGACAGAAACTGAAGCTTTGAAAAGATAAGTAATTTGCCAAAGTTATTTGGGTAGTAAATTTATGAAGGACAGATTCAAGTTAATCCCAGAACCCAAGCTCTTAAACATTGTACTATTTCTTTCTATACTGGCCAAATGGGCAGGGAAACCCTTTACTGGACTGGGAAATACAGGAGGAAAATCATGGCTTGAATATAGAAGGTAATCAGTTTTGCCATTTAACATCTTGACTCTGATACATCGAAAAGGCCAGAAAGTGGAGATATTTAAGAGAGAGTTTGAAATACCCATGCTGAAGCTCATAAAAGATTTGGGGTGAAGAAGTTCAGACTTAGTGATGGTTGAAGTCATAAGAGAGACTCAGATGGCCAAGAGAATAGGTGTAGGGAAGAGAATTGAGCAGAAAATTTTGGTGGTTGTGGAACAAAAGGATTCAGGGGGAGGAGACTGAGAAGGCACACTCAAATAGATGATTAGAAAACCAGAATAATATATATAAGTCTATGAAGTAGAGATTTACTTTTTCTCCCTTGAGTGTACATTGGGCAGAAGATTGGCCCCTCATCATGTTAATTGTCCATCAGCTTTAAGAATATTGTTATAGTTGTGAAAAACTGTCACTCACAGACTTTGTTTTTCTGAGGTTGACAATCTCTCCCCATTCAGGATCACCATGTTTTGCACCACACAAATTCCATCATCATCCTAGGTCACAAGTCCACATCTTCAATGATGCACCCACTCTCACCTCAATTCCTAGATTGTATCTGAGCCAACTTCACTTCCAACATGTTTCCATATTTTCCAGAAACAGCTCCACTTGTGAAATGTTTAACCATAAAATTCCAATGACTAGTTCAGTTCAGTCGCTCAGTCATGTCCAACTCTTCGTGATCCCGTGGACCACAGCTCGCCAGGCTTCCCTGTCCATCACCAACTCCTAGAGTTTGCTCAAACTCGTCTCCATTGAGTCAGTGATGCCATCCAACCATCCCATCCTTCATCGCCCCCTCTCGTCCCGCCCTCTATTTCTCCCAGCATCAGGGTCTTTTCCAATGAGTCAGCTCTTCTCATCAGGTAGCCAAAGTTTTGGAGTTTCAGCTTCAACATTAGTCCTTCCAGTGAATACTCAGGACTGATTTCCTTTAGTATGGACTGGTTGGATTTCCTTGCAGTTCAAGAGACTCTCAAGAGTCTTCTCCAACACCACAGTTCAAAGGCACCAACTCTTCGGCACTAAACATAGTGTTTTCATTTCTCCCTCGCTCCCTCCCACTAACTCAATTTAGGTTCAACTTAGTTTACATCATTTATTGAGTATCTATTATATGTTGTGTGTCATATACACACTTGCACTGACACATTTCACAGAATAGGAAGGGAGTGGATATGAAAACTTTTCTTGCAATCCTCGTGTGATAAGTAAAATAATAGGGGTATATTTTAGGTACAGTAGTATGATACAGTGGCAAGTTTGAGCAGTTGCTCTTGCCTTGAAAATGGAAGATGTATAATTCATCTATAATTTCATAAACCCTCAAATTTAGTGGCTTAAAATAGCACTGATTTATTTCTCACAATTCTGTGGGTTGACTGGGCTCCACCTACATTCAAGTGGTTGCTAGAATGGGCAGGAAGGGTCAGGAACGTATTATTTACATGTCTGGGGGTACAGGTGCTATATGCCAACTCTCTTCTGTTGGCCTTTTTTTCTGCATGATATCTCATACTCCATGTGGGATAGCCTGACATTTATAGCATGGTAGCTGGGTTAAGCTGGAACTGTGTGTGCGTGCTGAGTCGCTTCAGTAGTGTCCGACTCTTTGTGACCCTATGGACTGTAGCTCACGAGGCTTCTCTGTCCATGGTATTCTCCAGGCAAGAATGCTGGAGTGGGCTGTCATGCCCTCCTCCAGGGGATCTTTCCGACCCAGGGATCGAACCCACATCTCTTAGGTCTCCTGCATTGGCAGGTGGGTTCTATACCTCTAGCGTCACCTGGGAAGCCCAAGCTGGAACTGACACAGTGCCATTTCCTTAGCATTCTATTGGCCTGCCCATAATCAAGGGCTTTTTGTTGGAGCAATAGCATGAGTATACTGGGATGGGATGATACTTGGTACCTATCTTTTGCACACAGATTAACACAGGAAACTTTAAAAAGGAAAAGATTGTTGAGATGAGTCTCAAAGTCTGGGCAGTTCATCAGGTGAGTGAGGATTTAACAGAAGAGGAGCTCTTCAAGAAGGACAACAGTGACTTGAAAACAGAAAGCAGCATAATCAATGGGTAGACCAGGACACATGGATTCCTTGGAGTATTGGGAAGGAATGAGAAACGAACTGACTAGGCAGGCATGATTATAGAAAGCCTTGTTATAGGCAGTAAATTAAACTCTATGTTCCAGGTTGCAGAATGCCCTTCTGCAGAGAAGCAGCTGCTCTTCCCTATCATTGATTCTTCTACTTTGCTGGCTTCATATGTTGTTGATTGATAAGCTCCTTTGGCTTCATTTCCTTATTCAATCCAAATGACCACCCATAGTACTTCAGCTGAATCACTCTGTCACCAGTACTCTCAATTCTCAACACTCTTATGACCTTGTTATTCCATTATTCTAACCCTCAATTCTAGAATAATCTAACCATCTGTTTGTTCTAATCCTGGAACCAGACATTGAATAATACTGAATCAAAGTATATAACCATAAGGAAAACAATCAAGAGCCTTATACATTTATGACTTCCAGCTACTGATTTTCAATATTATCTAGCAAATTGTGACATATCCTTGCCAGTCCATATGCTGGTAATTTTTATTACTGTTAATAACATTTATGCTTAATACTGTACTATTTTCTCTTAGTAGATTACTTTGAATACTTCACAGAGGAAATCGCTATGATAGCTGTGAAAAATTTCTTCATATCTCCTTTAGGTTCATTTATTCTTTTTCTTCTGGATCTTCCTGTTCCTTTCCTTCCAATTCCTGCCATCATCCTAGGACATATTTAGCTGCTTCTACATCTCCAAATTAATTTATACTTCTCATCCATCCTTTCAGTTATTCTTCCTCCTTTCTTTGACCTAAGCTCATGATCTCATGCCTTCTATCTCTTGTTAAGTTCTTGCTCTAATAATTATGCCCTTTCTTAATTGCTTTTTTCAGTCTATCTCTTTCCACAACTTTCTCCTCAGTCTAAAGTATGAAAAAAAATTCTCTGTCATGTAAACATTTTCTTCAGTTTTTCTTCTAGAACAATAAGTGTTCCCACTTAATCTTCTTTATTTCATCTTTACTCCTTAGCAGCCTGCAATGTCTTGATCAAGTGCCAATCACACTTTCTGACACATGGTACATATGTAGTAAATATGAATTAATGATCAATTTATATTTGCCAATATTATGATTTCTTTTTAGCCCTCATCCTCATCTTTGTTATGGTGGGAGGAAGCATTGCATTTTAAGATCTTGCCCCTGGTTCTGTGGAAATTTGCAAACCACACATACAAGTGGATACAATGACTGAGATTGTGTATACCACAGGTTTCTTCCAAAATCAATCCTGTTCTACCGTTTTGGTTTGTTGGGACCTTGCTGTACCAGTTGGTAAACATACTGGATACTATCACTGATTACATATATGAACTTTTTTGAAATTATATTACTAAATAAGAATGATTATTATTTAATCATGTTCTTCTTAAAGTGTGGTACCTATTTAACACATGATAATCACAGGTGTTTAGAGCAACAAAAATTTCTCCTATGCTAAACAGATTTTTGCGGAGACAGGAACCATGGTTTTCTGACATATAATACAGATAATAAATTTTTGTGGAGTGAGTAGATGAATGTTCAAAATTTTCTAAATGAACATAGAATGTATTTCTGATATTTCAAATTAAATTACCACTTGTTATTAGGGCTTAGACTTTTCACACATTCTAAGTGACTTGTTGCTATCCTTATTGAAAGGGAAAAAAAAAAACTTCATTAATCAGTCTAGAAATTCACAAGTAAATATTGTTTATTTTCTCTGGTAAATTTCATCTATTAGAGTGTTGTTTTAGATAAGGTTTTTCCATAGAAGTATATATAAACTCTTAAAAAATTAAGAGTTTGAACTTAAACTATTGCTATAAAACTAGGCACTTATTGGCCTTCAGTTTATCTAACTTTTATCTTAGAGACTGTGAGCTCATTTAATAGCATCAAGTGAAGGAAGCTAGAATAGGATCCCCTGTACTGCATACCTTTGGGAACTTCCTGTGTAATGTTGACATTCAGTCTCAGCCAACCTGACAATAAAATGATCCATTTATCCAACACAAGCAGGCAGAGAAGGAGATACTGCATCCTTTCTCTCTGCCTCCCACTCCCAGAGTCAGTCCAATGCTTCTTCTGGGCCAAACACATGCACTTATAAAGCACTTCATCAACAATTTGTCGTGTTTTCTGTTAAATTGGGTTTACTCTTCTTATGTAAATTTTCCCCTAGATAATTTTCCCAAATAGCACAGAAAGTATTTGAGGTGAGCTGAAACTTTTTAGTAATAAAGTTTGTGATTTTAAATGGGCTTCCCTGTTGGTTCAGGGGTAAAAGAATCCACCTGCAATGCAGGAGGCACAGGAAACACAGGTTCGATTCCTGGATCAGGAAGATCCCCTGGAAGAGGGCATGGTAACCCACTCCAGTATTCTTGCCTGGAGAATCCTATGGACAGAGGAGTCTGGAGGGTTACAATACATAGCATCACAAAGAGTTGGACACAACTGAAGTGACTTAGCATGCATGCATGTGATTATAATGCCCTAGGACTAAGAAACACTTATCACCAAATAAAAATGACCAGCTTTACCACTATACATACAGGACTACTGAGGAGTTTAGGGAACATCACTGTTGCTTGCTACACATACACACACACACACACACACGTGTGTGTGTGTGTGTGTGTGCCTAAATTTTATTTTATTTTTAAAATTATTTTATTTTTTTAGCTGTTCTGCGTGTTCATTACTGTACACTGGCTTTATCTAGTGGCAGCAAGTGGGGGTACTCTTGGTTGCAGTGTGCAGGCTTTTCATTGGAGTGGTTTGTTTTATTGCAGAGCTCAGGCTCAAGGTGTGACAGCTCAGTAGTTGTGGCACACAGGTTTAGTTGTTCTGTGGCATGTGGAATCTTCCTGGACCAGGGATCAAACTGGTGTATCCTACACTGGCAGGCAGATTCTTATTCTCTGTACCACCAAGGAAGTCCATGCCTAAATTTTAAAATCCAACTTTTCAAAGGGGAAGTATTGTTTAATTAAGGACTTTTATAAATTCCCTGGAGTGTGCTCCATAAAATAATTATTTTAATCATGGGTATTGAGTAAAATTTTTGCTTCCTTAATTCTTCTCCCTGGCAGGTCTGTTTACTTTATTTATTTATTTATTTTAATGAAAGGACCAGAAGCAGTTGTTGTTTTACCTAAATAATCTATGACCATATGGTTACTTACTTAGATTTCCTTTTTTCATACTGAAACTAAATCATTCCTTGTTGGTCATCTTTTGTTGCCACTAAAGAATTCTAGAAGGACTAGACAGATTTGAAATACTGAAACATTCTGACTGTATTATAAGTAATAGTGTAATTATCTGAGAAGAACCCAAAGTACCAGTGTCCCTAAAGTATCTTTTTATCAGCTTATCAAGGTACCTAAAAACTCTGACATCCTTCTCTTGTAAATGCTCTTTTCTTGAATGCTCTTATTAAAATAAAAATATGTTATTGATAGGCTAACAGTATGTCAATGACAAAAGTAGGATTCTCACTAAAAAAATACGACACCTGGACAGAAAGGTTTTAGACAGGAAATGGTGGCAGAAAGGCTGTCAGGAAAGCACGCAATGCTCAATGAAAAGCTCTACTTAGCTGTACTATGGGTGGTATGGGGACTGGATCTTATACCAGTCAGCAGTCTTTCCCCTGAAATATTCAGAAAATACAATAGAAAGTGGCTGAAACAAAAATGGAATTTATTGGCTCTCATGACCCGTGTGCCACTTATCCAATTATTGCCTCTCAGCTATTAGGGCTTCCCTGATAGTTCAGTTGGTAAAGAATCAGCCTGCAATGTGGGAGACCTGAGTTCAATCCCTGGGTTGGTAAGATCCCCTGGAGAAGGAAAAGGCTTCCCAATCCAGTATTCTGGCCTGGACAATTCCATGGAGAGTCCATGGGGTGGAAAAGAGTCAGACACAACTGAGCGACTTTCACTGTCAGCTTCAAATTCACCTTTCAGTTTCTTTCAGTGTTTTTCTCTTTTAAAGTAGACTTGTGTTAAGCATTCTGAGTAGAGGGCACTGGAGGGACCTAGCAGGAGGAAGGCCCTCTCCTACCTTGTCTGATTGATGCCTAGAGGTGCGTATCAGGAAATAGGGTGAATCTCTGCCCCAGTCGTGTGCCTAGAAGATGGTCCTTTGGCCTTGGCCTGACAGTAACCTAACTGCTATGCACTTGACATAGAAATTAGCACTCTAAAGACTTCCCTTCTGAATCAGTGCCCCATTTTCTTGTACTCCTTCTTGTGCGACCTGCCTGTGCTCCAGAGGGTTTAGCCACCAAGCCAGCCACAGCTCCTACTGTAGGCTTTGCTAGCTTTCACTGTGACCCAGAAGATTTCTGGCCTTTACCATTGCAGATTACCTGCTCCTTACCTGCACACCACAGACTTGCTTCCTAATTGCTCAGTGACTGCAGAACAGCTTCAGTCTAGGAAGCCGTTTGTTTCTGGGTTATCCAGTGTGCCAAACTGTGCTTTCTTCAAGACGGTCTGAACCCCAGCCTTGGGAAGGAGGCCCCCTCCCAAAGTTTATCATTCCTTAGATATTCTTCCTCAGCCCTTGGGTACCCTATAAAATTTGCATATATCTTACAATCACTCTCTTAATTTAGTTTAATAATTTTTAATATTTAACATCCCATGTTTATCTCTCTATATGGTGTCTATCTCCTAACTGGAACCAGACTGATCCACTGACTCAGGATTCAAAAACTATTATTAGGATCAGTCTTTTTGGCTGTGTTTCCTTTAGATTGTCTCTGTCTCATCTAGGCTCTTCTTTTGTGGCTTACATATTTCAATACCATCAAATATATGTGAAACATCAATGCTTCTTTTTCCCAGAAGCCCCAGCTAACATTTCCTAACATGTCAATAGCTAGACTTGCATTGCGTGCACTTCTCCGATCCTATTTACGTAGTCCACTAAGGATTCTGTTTCCTACTATGTACTTAACTTGGATTCAGTCTTTTCCACATTCTACTGTTTGTCTCTGACAACACCCTACTTTTGGTATCAGTTTCTATATCGGTTATAAATTTTTTTGTTCCAAGTGACAATAACTCAAACTGGCTTAAGTCAAAACATGGAAAAGTCCACAGGTGAGTTTTCATGCACCTGAGAAGTTCGCAAGTAAGCCTGGCTTCATGTGTAACTTGATTCAGAGTTCATGTTACATTATCAAGAGCCCCCTCTGGGTTGCTTCGATTCTCAGGCTGGCTTTGTGAGCCTAACAGACAGGGCAATTACAGTTATCTGATTTTTACATACTAAGTCCAATCAAAGCTTCTCTTTTCTCTCAAAGCTGCTGCTTCTTTTTGAGAGCAGATGTTCCAGTGGGAGTGTTTTGAGGGTTAAATGGGGTAATATTTGTTGTTTTAATAATTGCTATTATTCCATCAGCTCTATTAATTCTTGTCTTTCTCTGTACCATGCACTGTGGTCAAGTAGATAGACTATCTGGATTATTTTAGGTCCTCTTTTGGAGTTGGAGGTGATTTGTAGGAAATATAAAACTGGTCATTCAGATGTATTTCTCATACATATTTGGCTTTTGTCTGTGATCCTGACTAACAGTTCTCAAAACCCTTGAAATTTCTTGAGTGATAAGAGCAATGGGAACATCTCTTGTTATAATATCTGGTGTCTTGTCCTCAGTTCCTGAAAATACTTAAGAGCCATAAAGGTGAAATGAGTGTCTTATTATCCATAACAAGTCATTTTCAACCATAGCTGAGTTTATGTTAATGAGGTGACTTTTGGAAGTCCCCTAAAAAGGTGGGTGGGGCTAGTTACTAGGAGTACCATCCTAAATGAAGGATTGGAATTTTCAGTCCCGTCCCCTGATTTCTGAGGAAGGGCTGGAGGTTGAATCAATCACCAGTGGCCAATGATTCAATCAATCATGCCTATAATGAAACCTCTTTTAAACCCCAAAGGAGGAAGTTTGGAGAACTTCCAGGTTAGTGAACCAAAATGCTTCTACATACCATCATTTCAGGCTTCAAACCCCAATAGAAACTTAAGGGCTTCACCCTACGTGTCCCTTCGTGAGGCTATGATTTGTATCCTTTAATATCTTTTGTAATAAACTGCAATCTAGCAAGTAAACTAGTCCCCTGAGTTCTGTGATCTGTTTTAGCAAATTAATGGAACCCAAAGAGGGGACTATGGAAACTCTGATTTATAGCCAGTTAATCAGAAGCATAGGTACAAACCTGGGTTTGTGATTAGCTCCTGGAGTGGAGGACAGTCTTCTGGGATTGATCCTTTAACTTGTGGAATCTAAAATTATATTTGGGTAGAAAGTGTCAGAATTAAGTTAAATTATAAAACACCTAGCTCGTGTCTGAGAATTGCTTGGAGTCTGAGCAAAACCCCCATATATTAGATTCCACTTATAAGTTAGATCATTCAGTCTTTCTCTGACTTATTTCACTTAGCATAATGCCCTGAATGTCCATCCATGTTGCAAATGGAAGAATTTCCTTCTTTTCATGGCTGAATGATATTCCATTGTTTTGTGATTTCTTTATCCATTCATTTGTTGATGAATACTTAGGTGGTTGCCAGGTCTTGGCTACTATAAATAATGTTGCAATGAACATGGTGGTGCAGATATATTTTTAAGATAGTGATTTTTTTTCCTTCAGACATATAAGTGGAATTGCTGGTTTATAAGATAGTTCTATTTTTGATTTTCAAGGTATCGCTATACTTTTTTCCATAGAGACTGCACCAATTTACATTTTCACCAACAGTATACAAGGGTTTCCTTTCTCCACATCTGTGATTTGTCATCCCTTGTTGTTTTGAAAGTAGCCATTCTAACAGGTATAAGGTGATATCTCACTGTGGCTTTGATCCCTGATGATTAGTAATGTTGTGCAGGTGCTCATATACCTGTTAGCCTGTTGTATATCATCTTTGGAAAAATGTCTGCTTAGTTCTTCTAATCAGATTGTTTGGTTTTATTGCTGTTGAGGTATATTTATTCTTCATATATTTTGAGTGTCAACCTCTTATCAGACATAATGATTTACAGTTATTTTTTTCCCACTTCATATGTAGTCTTTCAATTTTGTTTATGGTTTCCTTTGCTGTGCAGAAGCCTTTTAGCTTTATGTAGTCCAACTTATTTTTGCTTTTGTTGCCTTTTCTTTTGATACTAAAGTAAAAAAAAATCTTTTCCAAGACCAGTGCAAAAATCATATCCCCTATGTTCTAGGTGTTTTATGGTTTGAAGTCCTACTGAAAGAAGCTAAAGTTTTAAAGTAAGTAAGTAAAGTTTTATGGTCTCAAGTTGTTAATATATTTTGAATTGAATTTTATGTATGGTGTAAAATAGTGGTAGAGTCTCATTCTTTTGAATATGGCTGTGAAGTTTCCCCAACACCATTTATTGAAGAGACTGTCCTTTTCCCATTGTATATTCTTGGCTCCTTCATTATAAATTGACTGTATAAGTGTGGGTTTATTTCTGGGTTTCTATTCTTTTCCATTTGGTCTGTGTGTCTGTTTTTACCCTGGAGTAGGAAATGGCAACCCACTCCAGCATTCTTGCCTGGAAAATTCCATGGACAGAGGATCCTGGAGGGCTACGGTCCAAGGGATAGCAAAGAATTGGACATGACTGAGCATGCATGCACATCTATTTTTATGCCAATGCAGATAGGATTTTGATATGAAGAAATTATAGAAGATAATTCCTGGTGAGAAACAGCATGGGCAATATAACAAGGTTAAAAGAATAATAGAACCTCTTCTGTGATGAGTGAATACATTTGTGTAGTTTGTTATGGACTAGATTTTTTTTTTACTGGCCTTATCTTAAAATTATATGTTGAAACCCTGATCCCTAATGAGAGAGCATCAAGAGATGGGACCTTTGGGAGGTAGTTATATCATGTGGATGAAGTCTTTTTTAAAAAATTTATTTTTTAATTGAAGGATAATTACTTTACAAAATTTTGTTGTTTTCTGTCAAACATCAACATGAATCAGCCATAGGTGTACATATGTCCCCTCCTTGGGTGAAGTCTTTTTAAGGGATTAGTGCTCTTTTAAAAAAGAGACATGAAAGTGTTTCCTCCTTTCTTTGTTTCCACCATGTGAAGACACAGTAAAAAGATGGCCATCTGCAAACCGGGAAGGGAGCCCTCACCAGACACCAAAACTGCAGGTACTTTCCAGCCTCCATACTGTGAGAAATAAATGTTATTTAAGCCATCCAGTCTATGATAATTTATATAGTGTCCTGAAATGACTAAGATATATTTGAAGCATACCATTTAGCAAGGCAGTTTGAGACACATTGAGATTAGAGAAACAGATGGGGAGGAGATTGTGGCCAACCTTGAGAGCAAAGCTAGGAATGTAATATTTTTTTAAAAGTACAGAGGGATGCATAAAACATAAATATACATCTTAGTGGATTATTACAAAGTTAACACACCAGAGAAACCAGATCTCAAAAATAGAGCATTGTCAACACACGAAAAGACCCATTTATGCCCCTTCTCAAATGCTATGCCTTTCTTTCTCCCTAAAGGAAACATTACTGACTTCTAACACCAAAGGCTAATGCTACATGTTTTTGAATTCTATAGAAATGTCATTTGATAGTATCTATTATTTTGTGTCTAAGTTCTTTCATTCAGTATTGTTGATGAGATTATACACACAGTTGAATGTATTTGTAGTTTGTGTTTTTTTAAATAAGTATTCCTGCATATGGATATTCACACCACAATTTATTTATCATAATGACTGTTATTTGTGTAGAATTTGGAGGTTACAGCATGTGCACATACTATTTTACTAGATTCTGAGGATCAGCTTTCTAAAATAGCCTACCTATATACTACCACCAGCAGTATCTGAGTGTTCCTATTGCATCACAACTCTCCAACACTTGGAATTTTCAGACTTTTAATTTTTAACCTAGGAAGTTTGGACCTGATTTTGTATGCATTGTTAAGCCACTGAAGGATTTTGGTTTGGAAAGTGGTGTGAACAAGGGAGATACATTGGGTCACTCACTCACTTCAGTTGCTCAGTCGTGTCCAACTCTTTGCAACCCCATAAACCGCAGCACGCCAGGCCTCCCTGTCCATCACCAACTCCCGGAGTCCACCCAAACCCATGTCCATTGAGTTAGTGATGCCATCCAACCATCTCATCCTCTGTCGTCCCCTTCTCCTCCTGCCCTCAATCTTTCCCAGCATCAGGGGCTTTTCAAATGAGTCAGCTCTTTGCATCAGGTGGCCAAGGTATTGGACATCAGTCCAATCCAATGAACACCCAGGATTGATCTCCTTTAAGATGGACTGGTTGGATCTAGTGCTGCACAAATTAGAGTATGAGAAAGCTTTGATAAGGGGGCCTAGCCCAGATGGGATGCTATTGTAATGATTTCATAAAAATAATTTGAGAACAAACTAGAATGTTAAAAGAGGGGCTAAAAAGAAAGAGAAGAGGTGCTTATAAATAATAAGTTTTGGTAGTCAGTAACTTTTGGGGATAAAGGAAGCAAAGATGATCAAAGATGATCATATTCTTGAGCCTAAATGACGATAAACTGATAGAGTCTTAACCAACTTAAGAAGACTTGGGAGAAAAAATTCTCTTCCAGGGAAATTGTTTTTAACCTAGATTTTGTTATTTCTTTTCACTATTTTACCCTTAGTTCAGATTTGTGATAATCTTTTTCTCCAACTCTCCTTTCTCATCATTGCTGTATAAGAGCATTCCCAGTAGAAGCTGGCTCTGTCAGGGAAGAAAGAATCAAGATTCAGGTAGAATAGTTAAGTTGTGTCTCTCTCAATGCACTCAGTATCCAGAGAAAGCAATGGAAGATTTTCTGTTATTCAGAAACCTGACAGCTTTGGTGTAAGGAATGATAGTAGCTAGGAGAATGACAGGTCTGGGACTTTTGGGAAGCCTAAGTCCACACAGCTTTTAAAGGAGGAACTATTCTGTGTGCTCATTTCCATCACTATTCTTTCTTTTTCTGTGGATGTCTTTTCTGTCACTGACATAAACAATGGCTTATTCCATTTTTGCAATAAGTTATTTGTTTAACTGAGTATTCACAAGGCTATAGCAAAGAACATACAGGTGCTCCAGGATTAGTAGTTCTACTACACTTACTTGTCCTGGTATTGAGGTAGTAACTCCAATGGCTTATTTTAATTTTTGAGGCCGTTTGCTTGGATAACAGTTAAGGCATTGCTGGGTTTGCCTATTTGTATGAATCCTTACTGAATGGATCTCGTTTTGTATAACCTCTTTGGTACAGGCTTTCTTTTAACATTTTTCGGTAATATTTTATCTAGAAATATATCCAAAAGCATAGATAACTCTTTAAGCTTGTTTATGTTGTTTCCTGCAGTGAAATCACTTTGACAAAGGTTTTGCCTTTTCTTTTTTTTTTTTGGCCACACCGTTTGGTTTGTAGGATCTTAGTTCCGTGACCAGGAACTGAACCGAGACCCTCAGCAGTGAAAGCAAGGAGTCCTAACCACTGAACTGCCAGGGAATTCCTGACAAAATATAAATTTAAGACAAATTTAAACTTTGTCTTAAATTTATACTTTCCTGGCCTTGATAGCTTCCTGGGTAGTACTAATAAGAAACAGAAGTAATAGTACCTTATAATTCTAGACTGTTTCAAAATTTACAAGGCAAGTTTGCATGTATTTCTATTCACTTACTTTATTACCCTGTGAGTGAGGAGTCATTACTTTCACTTTTCAGATGAAACAATGTAAGCTTAAGGACATAAGTAATGATACAGTTAGGACTTCAAGTCAGATCTTCTAAAGCTAGGTTCGGTGCATGTTATGGTTAATTTCATGTGTCAATTTGACTGAGCCACAGGATGGCCACATATCTGGTTAAACATTGTTTTTGGCTGTGTTTGTGAGAGTGTTTCTGGAAGAGATTAGCATTTAAACTGTTGGACTAAATAAAACAGAGTGCCCTCCCTTAACGTGGGTGGACATCATGCAACCCATCGAGGGTCTGAGTAGAACAAAATGGAGCAATGGCAAATTTAGTCTCTGTGCCTGACTGTTAAAGCCGAGCCATCAATCTTCTCCTGCCCTCTGAAACTTAGATCATCATCACTCCTGGTTTGTAGGCCTTTAGACTCAGGTTGGAATTTATACCAATAGATTTCCTGGGTCCCCAGGGTGTGAACTGCAAATGGTATGACTTTTCAACCTCTCTATTCACATGAGCCTACTCCTTATCTCACTGTTTTACTGTGCCAACTAAAAATTGGCACCTGCCATCTTCCTCTGTAAGATTTAAATCACTAGCTGCTGCAGCTGCTGACTTTCAACGCACCCTGAAAGGAGTTCAGGGTAGAAATAAGAAATGAGGCACTCTGTTCTCTGGGAAAAACTGACAGATAGTTAGATATTTTCAGCAGAAGATTTTATGAGCCCAAATTCTTGCATCTCTTCACATCTAGGAAAGCACTAAAATCGTCAATGGAGATATCTGCTCATTACTAGCACTAACCTTCCCAAGACTAGCAACAACTTTCTGCCAAAATGCGTGCTTGATTGCATATATTCCCCTTCACCAAAATCATGTACATACTGACCTTTTCCCCCTACTTCTTTGGATTAGTTCCTCCGAGCTATCTGAAACACTCTCTCCTAGACTTTATTCCTCATTTTGCCCCAAATAAAACTCAACTCACAACTCTCACACTCTGTACTTTTTTTCAGTCGACTTTTTTTTTTTTTTTTCAGTAGACTGTTGGTTTGGTTGGAAAGACCTGACTAGTTCAATATCCTTCATGCATTGCCTCTGCTCTTATCACTTTTTGCATCTAGCTATAAAATTTCCTGTTATTCCTCAACTGTTAATCAGGACCTATATTCTTGTCAAGTGAGGACTACCTGTAACATGTACTTCAGCATTAGACACCATCAGCAATTCTCATAATTATCAGGTTAATTTAATACTTAGAGCCAACCTATATTCAGGAGTTAATGTTATGGCATAAGATTTACTTTTATTTACTTATTTTGTTTGTTTGGTTTAAGCAATATCACCAGCCTGGGTGAACAGAATTCAGTGACCAGCCAGTGAACTTTTATAATAGGAGTGTTTTACATTTGACTTCTTTGTGGCACTAGTGAAAGCTATGAACTTCAGCCTGATCATATTGTTAAAAAGTTGGTTTTCACAGTCTAAGAACGGAGTCAATGCAAATGTAATACTTTTCTTGAAAGAAATAAAATTATTTTCCTAGATATGTTACATAGATCATCAGTATGTGTAGATTTTGAAGAGATTGGTCATTGGTAAATGTATTAAATAAAATAATCCAAAACAAAGCAAAGAAAGAAAAGGCAACTCTTCTAAAATTTAACATGAAACATCACTGAGCACATAGATAAAAGACTGAATGCAGGTGAAAACAGATGTAATGTTTGTTGATTTATTAGCAGCATGCAACTCGACCATGCAGTGGAGTCTACTGACTGAAATCAATGTGACGGAAAACACAACTCTCTTGAGTGCTGTTCTAGGCTCTTCTAGTGAAAAGATATTTTTAGTCAACACTATGAGACTCAGAGAACTGTGAAAGGTAATGAGGTATTCTTCACAGAGCAGTGTACCATGTCCATTCTATCACTGAAAGAATAATGACATGAGTTAGAAAAGCTCAACACATATACATTTAAATTCCTGAAAAATGATGAGGGTATACAGTTATTTAATTATTTGGATGCTAATCAGTGAGTATCTCCATATCCAAGCAGATTTATGAACATAGGTAAACTTCCCAGCCTCTATGCAGATTAGAGAATGACCCGGACAACATGAACAAAGTTCAAGAAACGGATTTATTAACCAGGTTCCAGGATGATAAAGAGTGGTCAGTACTTACTCAGGACTAAGAGAATGCTCTGAGCCAAAGGGATTGGCAAATATGAACTTTAATTCTGTAGAAGTCAGAGGAAAGAAAGGACTTTTGATTTGCAGAGCCAAAAAAGTTGTAGCCAAAAAAATCATATAGGATAAAAACAAAAGCCATTTGAGGATTGATAGATGAAAACTTATGGTGTTCCACCAGATTTGTGGTCTCTGAAGGAGAAAATTTAACTCCGGGACCAAAGATCGTCTCAGTCACTCAGAGCTTTGTGTAGTAGAGATTTTATTAAAGTGATAGTGACAGAAAAAACTTCTGACATAGACACCAGAAAGGGATAGAATGATTACCCACCTTGCTAGTTTTAAGTAGGGCATTATATACTTTTCTGCTAGCTGTTGAGAATAGAAAAAAATATTCAAGGCTGTGAAGATTTTTCCCAGACCCTTTCCCATAACATACATCCTGGGATGACATCAGCACAAGATTAGCCAGAAGGAACAGGTTAACCCAGAGCTCAAGGCTGTGGAAGTTTTACCCAGACCTTCTAGCATAACATACATTCTGAGCTCAAAAGAAGCATGTCCTTGAACAGGAGATACTGCTGCCTACGAGGCCTATGTGTCTAAGGCAAAAGACTGAAAAAGAGAGAATGTTCACCTCCTCCTTAAAGGGGCCTTAGGCTTGGACTCCTTATCAAACTGCCTAAGTTAACTTTCTCAGAATGAACAGGTGGTTCCTTGACAATTTCCTCATTTGGTCTTGCTAGGGGATAAGATGGGAGAAGGCAATGGCACCCCACTCCAATACTCTTGCCTGGACAATCCCATGGACGGAGGAGCCTGGTAGGCTGCAGTCCATGGGATTGCTGAGAGTCGGACATGACTAAGTGACTTCACTTTCACTTTTCATTTTCATGCATTGGAGAAGGAAATGGCAACCCACTCCAGTGTTCTTGCCTGAAGAATCCCAGGGATGGAGGAGCCTGGTGGGCTGCCATCGCTGGGGGGAGGCACAGAGTCGGACACAACTGAAGTGACTTAGCAGCAGCAGCAGCAGCAGCAGCAGGGGATAAGATGACTGAGGCTTTTCTTTATGGAACAGTGAATACATGATGAGTGAAAAGGGTCAAGTTAGCTAAAAGGACACATAGCTGAACAGATTATTATAGATTATTTTTCCTTACAATGGATTTTACCAAGTATTCTGTTTTAGCCATGATTTAAAATATGTAACAGCAAAAATGTTACAAATGTAGTCAATTGTCTAGATTTTCCAAAGGATTCTAAACAATGTTTGTCTAATTTTCAAAAACTGAACTTCATTGTACCTCAGAAGCTAGCACAATATTGTGAAACAATACCCCAAAAACAAACAAACAAAAAACATAACTGGAGAATTTTGAAATACAGTTAGTAATACAGAGTTACAGACTCAGAATGAGAACAAAAAATATCAAGGTTATTTCGCTGCTCAATACAGAGATGCTTTCTGTAGTGTGCAGGTTGAATGGCACTCTACTCTTTGATTCTCTGTTGACAGTTCAGTTCAGTTCAGTCACTCAGTCGTGTCCNTTTTTTGTTCAATAAATAAATATATGTGAGTGGATTCAAATTACATGTTAGGATAAGACAGAAGATCTGAGAAATCATATACCCATGAATAAGTAGATGAAAGTGGAATTTTGTTTTAGCAATGTCACTCAAACTTTTGAACTCCAAGTTATATTCCAAAATCATATAGTTATCTGTCATCAAAAATTATCTTAAATGATCTATCAGCTGTCATTTTAATTAGGTCTCCCTTCAGTTTTTTTAAAGGCAAAGAATCAAAACCAGTTTCAGATTTTATGATTCAGTTATTAGTCATTTATTTTTTGAACACTAACACTAGTATTTTGAATTGTCCTATTGTTTTGAAATCTGGGGATTTTTGCACTCAGGATCAAAGTACCATTGTAAGATGGTAAAATGAATGATAGCTTCAACATCTCTTTTTTGAAACAACTGGTATGAATATTCTCAGGCAATCAAATTTTGGAAAGAGTACATGTGAAGCATAGGATCTAGAAATTATTTCCTTAAAATTATTTTCCCCAAAGCACACATATCCCAATTTGAAATCTGCTGGTCTAAGCATGTCTCCTTTTAAAGATAGTTGCTGGTTATTTAACATGATGTGAATGTAGATTTGTCTATGTTGGATCAAAGAGACCTTGGCTGGATTGTATATTCCAGAATAGCTACAAAAAGATCCCCTGTCCCTCATATTCTTCTTAAGTTGTGACATTGACACCCCTGCCTTTGAAAAGTGGCAATCTATTTTCCCTTCTTTTGGATTTTAGGAGAATTGTGACTATGGGGGAATAATGCTATGTGATTTCTGAGGTTGGGTCATAAAAGGTAATAAAGCTTCTGCCTGTCCACTCAGGATGCTAACTCTTAATACCCTACTTTTATGTTGTAGGGAGGCCAGAACACATGGAACGACTATGAATAGGTATTTCGGCTGACAGCCTCATTTGAGATCCCAGACAATGGCCAGAATCAACTGCCACATGTGTTTTGTGAGGAAGCCTTTGAAATTATTCTAGCTTCGGCCACCCTAGTCACCCGCATGTGACTGCGGGGAGACACTGAGCAAGAACCCCAGAACTCAGAGAGAGAATCATAAAATTATCACCATTGCTTTAAGTCACAGTGTGTTAAGATAATTCATTATGCAGTAATAAAATCACAACAGGACCTAACAGAATACCTTAGTAACCAAAATAAATTGACATCCACTCAACTCAGAATGTTTACTTTTACTTGATTTGGGCTAAAATTTATCTTTGCATGTTATGAAAATCACAAAGTACATTAGTAGTGCATAAAGATTGCAAGGAATATATTAAATGGGTAATGTTTAATTTCATTAAAGGAAATATAGCTTGATTTTCATGTGTTCCAATTTATTATTGATTAGAGTACTGCATATATATGAAATTATCCAAAATCCTTATAGTTTATTTTATTTACTCTTTAGAAATTTAATTATTATTCTCAAAGTAATACTTACCCTTAAATTTAAAAGCCAAATAGTACTACAAGTGTAAAAGCAAGCAAATAAATATAAGCAAACCCCTTCTCATTTTCTTCAGGCAGACACTTTCAATTTCTTTTGGCTGTTTGATCTGGTATTTACCTCTCAATTTCTTATTCCATAATTTATTGCTAGTTCTGTGTATTTTTGTTTTAAATTTTTGACAGTATCTGTTGGCTTGCTTCTATAAAAGTTTAGCATTATATCGTTTACACTGCTCCTTCAACCCGAATTTCAACTCATGTACCTATTTTCCTCCTATTCTCCCACTGTAGTCATTTCATGCTTTTCTGATACATTCATACTTACAGTTTAAATTTGTATTATATTATGATTACATTTCTTCTTGCCTTTTCCCAAGTTTTTTTTTTAATGTCATTTGGTCTGTTACCTAGGTCACTATGACTACATTAGACCCAAACTTTCTCACAGAACTATAAAACAGCTTTTACTGAAGCTCATGCCTCACCCCCTCTTCCTGGAGCCCACTGCCCTCCTATACAAATCTAGATTTATTGCTCTCTAGGCCAGACATCCTAACTGACATTCTAGGCTATAACTGCTGGGAATTTGCTTTCTTTTCTTTCCTTTTTCTTTACCCCTAAATTGAATTCCTTGTTTCTTGAGTTTTGTATCTTCTGGTAACTTGGTCTATTTCTGTCCTTTTACTCTTTTAATTAATTTTTTTATTGAAGGATAATTGCTTTACAGAATTTTGTTGTTTTCTGTCAAACCTCAACATAAATCAGCCATAGGTACACATATATCAATAACCTCAGATATGCAGATGACACACCCTTACGGCAGAAAGTGAAGAAGAAGTAAAGAGCCTCTTGATCAAAGTGAAAGAGGAGAGTGAAAAATTTGGCTTAAAGTTCAACATTCAGAAAACTAAGATCATGGCATCCAGTCCCATCACTTCATGGCAAATAGATGGGGAAACAGTGGAAACAGTGGCTGACTTTATTTTCTTTGGGCTCTAAAATCACTGCAGTAGGTGATTGCAGCCATGAAATTAAAAGACGCTTACTGCTTGGAAGGAAAGTTATGACCAACCTAGACAGCATATTTGGAGAAAGCAATGGCACCCCACTCCAGTACTCTTGCCTAGAAAATCCCGTGGACAGAGGAGCCTGGCCAGCTGCGGTCCATGGGGTCACAAAGAGTCGGACATGACTGAGTGACTTCACTTTCACTTTTCACTTTCATGTATTGGAGAAGGAAATGGCAACCCACTTCAGTGTTCTTGCCTGGAGAATCCCAGGGATGGGGGAGCCTGGTGGGCTGCTGTCTATGGGGTCACATAGAGTCGGACACGACTGAAGTGATTTAGCAGCAGCAGCAGACAGCATATTAAAAAGCAGAGACATTACTTTGCCAACAAAGGTCCATCTAGTCAAGGCTATGGTATTTCCAGTGGTCAAGTATGGATGTGAGAGTTGGACTATAAAGAAAGCTGAGTGCTGAAGAATTGATGCTGTTGAACTGTGGTGTTGGAGAAGACTCTTGAGAATCCCTTGGACTGGAAGGAAATCCAACCAGTCTATCGTAAAGAAGATCAGTCCTGTGTGTTCGTTGGAAGGACTGATGTTGAAGCTGAAACTCCAATACTTTGGCCACCTGATGCAAAGAGCTGACTCATTTGAAAAGACCCTGATGCTGGGAAAGACTGAGGGCAGGAGGAGAAGGGGACAACAGAGGATGAGATGGTTGGATGGCATTACCAACTCAATGGACATGAGTCTGGGTAAACTCCGGGAGAAGGTGATGGACAGGGAGGCCTGGCGTGCTGCGGTTCATGGGTTGCAAAGAGTTGGACACAACTGAGCAACTGAACTTAACTGAACTGATACATATATCCCCTCCCTTTTGAACCTCCCTCCCATCTCCCTACCCATCCCACCATCTAGGTTGATACAGAGCCTCTGTTTGAATTTCCTGAACCATACAGCTAAGTCCTGTTGGCTATCTGTTTTACATATGGTAATGTAAGTTTCCATGTTACTCTTTCCATGCATCTCAGCCTCTCCTCCCCTCTTCCCCATGTCTATAAGTCTATTCTCCATGTCTGTTTCTCCATTGCTGCCCTGTAAATAAATTCTTCAGAACCATTTTTCTAGATTTCATATATGTGTGTTAGAATACAACATTTATCTTCCTCTTTCTGACTCACTTTACTCTGTATAATAGGTTCTAGATTCATCCACCTCATCAGAACTGACTCAAATGCATTCCTTTTTATGGCTGAGTAATATTACATTGTGAATATGTACCACAACTTCTTTCTCCATTCGTCTGGTGATGGGCATCTAGGGTGTACCATGTTCTAGCTATTGTAAATAGTACTGCAATGAACAATGGGATATATGTGTCTCTTTCAATTTTGGTTTCCTCAGGTTATATGGCTAGGAGTGGGATTGCTGGGTCATATGGTGGTTTTATTCCTAGTTTTTTAAGGAATCTCAATATAATTTTCCATAGTTGCTTTATCAATTTACATTCCCACCAACAGTACAAGAGCATTCCCTTTTCTCTACACCCTCTCCAGCACTTACTGTTTGTAGACTTTTTGATGATGGCCATTCTGACTGGTGTGAGGTGATATCTCATTGTGTTTTTGATTTGCATTTCTCTAATAATAAGTGATATTGAGCATCTTTTCCTGTATTTGTTAGCCATTTGTATGTCTTTGGAGAAATGTATGTTTAGGTATTTTTCCCACTTTTTGATTGGGTTGTTTGTTTTCCTGGCATTGAGTTTTATGAGCTGCTTGTATATTTTGGAAATTAATCCTTTGTTAGTTGTTTCATTAGCTATTATTTTCTACCATTCTGAGGTTTGTCTTTTCACCTTGCTTATAGTTTCCTTTGCTGTGCAAAAGCTTTTAAGTTTAATCAGGTCCCACTTTTTAACTTGTTTTTATTTCCATTACTCTAGGAGGGTCATAGAGGATCTTGCTTTGATTTATGTTGTTGAGTGTCCTGCCTATGTTTTCCTCTTAAGAGTTTTATAGTTTCTGGTCTTACATTTAGGTCTTTAATCCATTTTGAGTTTATCTTTGTGTATGGTGTTAAGAAGTGTTCTAATTTCATTCTTTTACATATAGCTATCCAGTTTTCCCAGAACCATTTATTGAAGAGGCTGTCTTTGCCCCATTGTATATTTTTGCCTTCTTTGTCAAAAAATAAGGTACCCTAGGTACATGGCTCGGAGAAGGCAATGGCATCCCACTCCAGTACTCTTGCCTGGAAAATTCCATGGACAGAGGAGCCTGGTGGGCTACAGTCCATGGGGTCGCTAAGAGTTGGACACGACTGAGCGACTTCACTTTCACTTTTCACTCTCATGCATTGGAGAAGGAAATGGCAACCCACTCCAGTGTTCTTGCCTTGAGAACCCCAGGGACATGGGAGCCTGGTGGGCTGCCATCTATGGGGTCGCACATAGTCGGACACGACTGAAGTGACTTAGCAGCAGCAGGTGCATGGCTGTATTTCTGGGCTTTCTATCTTGTTCCGTTGGTCTGTATTCCTGGTTTTGTGCCAGTACCATACTGTCTTGATGACTGTAGCTTTGTAGTATTTTCTGAAGTCAGGAAGGTTGATTCCTCTAGCTCCATTCTTCTTTCTCAAGACTGCTTTGGCTATTTGGGGTCTTTTGTGTTTCCATATGAATTGTGAATTTTTTTATTCTNATAGTCAGACACGACTGAAGTGACTTAGCAGCAGCAGGTGCATGGCTGTATTTCTGGGCTTTCTATCTTGTTCCGTTGGTCTGTATTTCTGGTTTTGTGCCAGTACCATACTGTCTTGATGACTGTAGCTTTGTAGTATTTTCTGAAGTCAGGAAGGTTGATTCCTCTAGCTCCATTCTTCTTTCTCAAGACTGCTTTGGCTATTTGGGGTCTTTTGTGTTTCCATATGAATTGTGAATTTTTTTATTCTAGTTCTGTGAAAAATGCCTTTGGTAATTTGCTGGGATCACATTGAATCCATAGATTGTGTTTGGTAGTATATTCATTTTCACAATATTGATTCTTCCTACCTAGGAACATGGACTATCTCTCCATCTGTTTATGTTGTCTTTGATTTCTTTCATCAGTGCCTTATATTTTTCTGTGTACAGTTCTCTTGTCTCCTTAGGTAAGTTTATTCCTAGATATTTTATTCTTTTTTGTTACAATGGTGAATGGGATTGATTCCCTAATTTCTCTTTCTGATTTTTATTATTAGTATATAGAAATGCAAGTGATTTCTGTGTATTGATTTTGTATCCTGCAGCTTTGCTAAATTCACTGATTAGCCCTAGTAATTTTCTGATACTATCTTTAGGGTTTTCTATGTACAGTGTCATATCATCTGCAAACAGTGAGAGCTTTACTTCTTCTTTCCCATCTGGATTCCTTTTATTTCTTTTTTCTTTTTTGATTGCTGTAGCTAGGACTTGCAGAACTATGTTGAATAACAGTGGCAAATGTGGACACCCTTGTCTTGTTCCTGATCTTAGGGGGAATCCTTTCAGTTTTACACCACTGAGAATAATGTTTGCTGTAGGCTTATCATATATGGCCTTTACTCTGTTGAGGTAGGTTCCTTCTATGCCCATTTTTGAAGAGTTTTAATCATATATGGGTGCTGAATTTTGTCAAAGGTTTTTTCTGCATCTATTGAGATGATCCTATGGTTTTATCTTTCAGTTTGTTAATATGGTGTACCACATTGATTGCTTTGCATATTTTGAAGAATCCTTGCACCTCTGGGATAAACCCAACTGGATCATAGTATATGAGCTTTTGATGTGTTGCTGAATTCTGTTCACTAGAATTTTGTTGAGGATTTTTGCATCTATGTTCATCAGTGATATTGGCCTGTAGTTTTCTTTTTTGGTGTTGTCTTTGTCTGATTTTGGTATCAGGATGATGGTGGCCTCATAGAATGAGTTTGGAAGCGTTCCTTCCTCTGAGTTTTTTGGTAAGAGTTTTAGAAGGGTAGGCATTAGCTCTTCTCTAAATGTTTGATAGAATTCTCCTGTGAAGTCATCTGGTCCTGGGCTTTTATTTTGGGGGAGATTTTTTATCACAACTTCAATTTCAGTGATTGTAATTGGGTTGTTCATAATTTCTATTTCTTCCTGGTTCAGTCTTGGAAGATTGAACTTTTCTAAGAATCTGTCCATTTCTTCCAGGTTATCTATGTTATTGCCATATTAGTCAGTTCAGTTCAGTTGCTCAGTCATGTCCACCTCTTTGTGACCCCATGAATTGCAGCATGCCTGGCCTCCCTGTCCATCACCAACTCCTGGAGTCTACCCAAACTCATGTCCATCATGTCAGTGATGCCATCCAGCCATCTCATCCTCTGTCATCCTCTTCTCCTCCTGCCCCCAATCCCTCCCAGCATCAGGGTCCCTTCCAATGAGTCAACTCTTCGCATGAGGTGGCCAAAGTACTGGAGTTTCAGCTTCAGCATCAGTCCTTCCAGTGAAAACCCAGGACTTATCTCCTTTAGGATGGACTGGTTGGATCTCCTTGCAGACCAAGAGACTCTCAAGAGTCTTCTCCAACACCACAGTTCAAAAGCATCAATTCTTCAATGCTCAGCTTTCTTCACAGTCCAACTCACATCCATACATGACCACTGGAAAAACCATAGCCTTGACTAGATGGACCTTTGTTGGCAAAATAATATCTTTCCTTTTTAATATGCTATCTAGGTTGGTCATAACTTTCCTTCCAAGGAGTAAGCGTCTTTTAATTTCATGGCTGCAATCACCATCTGCAGTGATTTTGGAGCCCCCCAGAAATAAAGTGTGACACCATTTCCACTGTTTCCCCACCTATTTGCCATGAAATGATGGGACCAGATGCCATGATCTTTGTTTTCTGAATGTTGAGCTTTAAGCCAACTTTTCACTCTCCTCTTTCACTTTAATAAAGAGGCTCTTTAGTTCCTCTTCACTTTCTGCCATAAGGATGGTGTCATCTGCATATGTGAGGTTATTGATATTTCTCCCGGCAATCTTGATTCCAGCTTGTGCTTCTTCCAGTCCAGCGTTTCTCATGATGTGCTCTGCATATAAGTTAAATAAGCAGGGTGACAATATACAGCCTTGACATATTCCTTTTCCTATTTGGACCAGTCTGTTGTTCCATGTCCAGTTCTAACTGTTGCTTCCTGACCTGCATATAGGTTTCTCAAGAGGCAGGTCAGGTGGTCTGTTATTCCCATCTTTTGAAGAATTTTCCACAGTTTATTGTGATCCACACAGTCAAAGGTTTGTCATAGTCAATAAAAAAGAAATAGATGTTTTTCTGGAACTCTCTTGCTTTTTCCATGATCCAGCNACTATCGTGATTATCTGGGTCATGAGATCTTTTTTGTACAGTTCTTCTGTGTATTTTTGCCACCTAGTCTTTCATAATAGTCTCATAATCCTTTGTATTTTAGCATTGCCTATTGTAACTTCTCCTTTTTCATTTCTAATTTTATTGGTTGATGAGTCTGGCTAAAGTTTTGTCAATTTTATCTTCTCAAAAAACCAGCCTTTAGTTTTATTAATCTTTACTATTGTTTCTTTCACTTTTTTCTGCTTGGATCTTTATGATATCTTTCTTTCCACTAATTTTGGGGTTTTTCCAGTTTTTTAGGTGTAAAGTTAGGTTGTTCAATGTTTTTCTTGTTTTTTGAGGTAGGATTGTATTACTATAAACTTTCCTCTTAGAACTGCTTTTGCTGCATCCCATAAGTTTCAAGTTGTCGTGTTTTCATTGTCGTTTGCTTTTAGAAATTTTTTGATTTCCCTTTTTATTTCTTCAGTAACCTGTTGGTTATTTAGAAACATGTTGTTTAATCTCCATGCATTTGTTTTTCTTATAGTTTTTTTCTTTTAACTGATATCTAGTCTCATAGGATTGTGGTCAGAGAAGATGCTTGATATGATTTAGATTTTCTTAAATTTACTGTGGTTTGATTTGTGACCCAAGACATGGTTTATCCTGGAGAATGTTCCATGTACACCTGAGAAAAATGTGTTTTCTTCTGCATTTGGGTGGAATCTCTTGAAGATATCAATGAGATCCATCTCATTTAATGTATCATTTAAGACTTGAATTTCCTTATTAATTTTCTGTTTTGATGACCTGTCCATTGGTGTAAGTAGGGTGTTAGAGTCTCCTATTATTGTGTTTCTGTCAATTTCTTCTTTTATGTCTGTCAGTGTTTGTCTTGTGTATTGAGGTGCTCCTGTGTTGGGTGTATAGATATTTACAATTGTTGTGTCTTCCTCTTGGATTGATCCTTGATCATTATGTAGTGTCCTTCCTTATCTCCTGTAATATTCTTTATTTTAAGATCTATTTTGTCTGATATGAGGATGGCTACTCCAGCTTTTATTTTGCTTCCCATTTACATGGAATATATTTTTCTATCCTCTCACTTTCAGTCTATATGTGCCTTTAGGTCTGAAGTGGGTTCTTGTAAACAGCATATATATAGGTCTTGTTTTTGTATCCATTCAGCCAGTCTGTGTCTTTTGGTCGGAGCATTTAATCTATTTACATTTAAAGTAATTATTGATATATATGTTCCTATTTCCATTTTCTTAATTGTTTGGGGTTGGTTTTGTAGATCTTTTTTCTTCTCTTGTATTTCTTGACTCTACAAGTCCCTTTAACATTTGTTGTAAAGCTAGTTTGGTGGTACTGAATTCTCTTAACTTTTGCTTGTCTGAAAAGCTTTTAACTTCTCCATCAGTTTTGAATGAGATCTTTGCTAGATACAGTAATCTTGATTTTAGATTTTTCCCTTTCAGTCAGCAGTATCGCCTTGCTTCCATGGCTGCCTGGTTTTCCTCCACCAGCATTTCCCACCATGATCTCCGCCCTCACATCCCCTCAATCCGTCCCTCCAATGCCAACAGCAGCCCTCACCCTGGGATTGCTCCACAGTCCCTAAACTCCAGCTTCCAGCCGCTGCACCTTCCAGGGGACCAGCATTCCTGTCTGGGGTATGTATGGCTGTGGCAAGGACTGTCTGATTCTCATTCTATTTAGGCTGCTGCAGATCAACTGTTTCACTCTCAGCCTTAAACGTTTCTTAGATACTTGCTGCGATGTGAGCATCAGAGCCCTGCTTCAGTTCCCAAACCCGCCAAGGGCAGATCCAGTTCTATTAACAATCCTGGTTTTTTCCCCCTAGTTCCTTCATCCTACTGAGTTTTGCGTGGTTCTACATATTCTTTTCTACTTCTGTCTGCTCTCAGCTGATGTTCTGCATGCACTTCTGTGTCTGAAGGTGTATTCCTAATGTATCCATGGAGAGAGATGTACTCCACGTCCTCTGCCATCTTGTTCTCTATTTCTTTGTCTTGATGAAGCACATTTTTTGGATTTTTTTTAAAACTAAGACTGCATATAAGATAAAATTTTAAAGATATTGCATGCCAAGAATGTTTTAATGCTATCTTTGCATTTGATTGAAGTATAGCTGAGAATAGAAGTTTAGGTTACAGATAACTTTCCCTAAAAAATTTAGAAAACATTGCTTTGTTGATTTCTATTGATTTGTTATAATTTTAAGTCTGAAGCTACTTGGATTTCTGATTTTTAAAAATAAGTTCCTGACCCTTTTTTGATGATTTTCTGTTTAAATCCTTTGCTTCACCTTTTTGAGCTCTGCTAATGAGATTTCTCTAGCCTTTCCGTCTTACAAAATTGTGTTTTTGTCTCTTGTCTACTGTCCGTACTGTCTCATTCTTTCTTCAATATTATTTGTTCTTGTAATTTTATACATTGGTTTTTTTAATTTACTCTTATTCTAGTGGTATTTTGGGATTGAATGTATATATTTAATCCATCAACTTTAACCTCAATTCTGTAACTTATTAACATTTTCACTTCAGAGATTTACTAATTCTGCCCTCTGTAAGTTATTTTTAAATTGTACAATTTTACATCATTTATCAAACATGCATATACCTATATATAAAAATTAACTGTATACATATGTATATATGGGAATTCCAGGTGCTAGTTACTGGAGAAGGAAATGGAAACCCACTCCAGTGTTCTTGCCTGGAGAATCCCAGGGACAACGGAGCCTGGGGGGCTGATGTCTATGGGGTCGCACAGAGTCGGACACGACTGAAGTGACTCAGCGGCAGCAGCAGTGGTAGAAGAACCTGTGGGAGATGTGGGAGATGTAAGAGATGTGGGTTCAATCCCTGGTTAGGAAAGATCCCCTCGAGGAGGTCATGACAACCCACTCCAGTATTCTTGCCAGGAAAATCCCATGAATAGAGAAGTCTGGTGGTCTGTAGGCTGTTTGGCTTCAAAGAGATGGATGACTGAAGTGACTTAGCATGCATGCATATATGTGCATGCGTGTGTGTGTGTGTGTGTGTATGTGTGTCTGTGTACATATCTTTGCTGTTTTCCTTTGAGTCATTAGTGCTAAAAGAGATAAGAAGGTATATTATTAAGTTTTCATCTGGGAAAACTAGGGAAATATGTAAGGAACTGGTGATGAAGTTGGAAAGACTGAAGGAGTAAAGAGGGGCAAGTGAGGTTACCTACCTATCACTTACCTACTGGAGGGACAGCAGAGGAAATGGGGTTACCCAGAGCCCAAGATTTCCATGCTGAGGAGACTGTTGAGGTTCTACTGTTGCTTTGCTGCAGCCGTAACTATCACTGCCCTTTGCAGGCAGCTAGGAGTCTGTAAAGAAGACTGAGTGCCAAAGAATTGATGCTTTCAAATTTGTGATGCTGGAGAAGACTCTTGAGAGTCCCTTGAACAGCAAGTAGATCAAATCAGTCAATCCTAAAGGAAATCAGCCCTGAATATTCATTGGAACAACTAATGCTGAAGCTGAAGCTCCAATATTTTAACCATCTGATGTGAAGACTGTGATGCTGGGAAAGATTGAAGGCAGAAGGAGAAGGGGATGACAGAGGATGAGATGTTGGATGGCATCACTGACTCAATGGACATGGGTTTGAGTAAACTCCAAGAGTTGGCGATGGACAGAGAGTCCTGGCGTGCTGCAGTCCATGGGGTTGCAAAGAGTCAGACATGACAGAGCAACTGAACTGAACTGAACTGAGTGAAGGACAAGGAAGCCTGGCATGCCTAGTGTCCATAGGGTCACAGAGTCAGATACGACTTAGTGACTGAACTCAACAAGGAGTCCATATCCCCACTGATCTTGCAGGAACCTGGGAGCCACAGCCTCCTGCTTCAGAGGCTGCAGTTGCTGGAGCTGGAGCCAGAAGCATCATACTGCTGAGGTTGAGGGGGCCCCACCTCTGCCACTGCTGTGGAAATGTACTGCCTAAGCAGGACCCCAGTGCCTGCACATGCCCTGTCCTACTTGCTAATGCGGGGAAAAAAAATAAAACACAGATTTTTCTCTCCCTTTTGCCTTTCAGTCCACCAACAGTGCCTTTCATTGGCAAAATCTCACTGGAAAGCATCTGGCAAGGAAGTCTGTGAGATATAGCATAAAGGCTCCCAGCCATCCTGTGATAGAGGAGATTCTAGAAGCCTGGAAATAATGCTGAGAGCCAAATGATGGATAGCCAGCCCAAAGGGCTTAAAGGGAAACTCAGTAACTGACTTGTGAATATTATCATTTCTCTGGGTAGGCATATCTATCTGGCACATCCTCTCAGTGTGATATACATCTATAAATATATTGTATATACATAATTTTAATAGGGGCCTTTGAGAATAAAATCAGAACTGCTTGTAGCAAAAAGATTTGATAATTTTCCAACTGTGAAGAAAACTTTAATGATTATGATATTTCATTGATTATTTTGGCATTTTCAGAGTTTGTCTTGTATACTTCTATTTTTGCTGACATTTTAAAGAATTTGGAGCTCACATACAAATTTAATAGGTTCTTAAGTGAGACTTTTCCTGTTGTCTCAGATTTTCAGTTAAGGCCAAAAACTGACAACAAGAGATGTTAAATTCCTCATAGTCTAAAGATTGCTGTGAAAACAGCCAAAATTAAGTTCAGAAATGATTCCCAGGGCCAACGAAGACAGAGCAGGACTATTTCCACCAGGCTACACCTTTCCTCCCACTTTTATTCTACTTTGGAATTCACCTGACTAGAAAAAACGACTAGCTATTCCCTGCTTCCCAACCCCGGCTTTAGCTTGTCTAGTAAAGTGAATATGATCTTACAGGTGGATCTGGCTATTTTTGTTGCTAAAATTGAAGATGAAGAAATTTCCATTTGACTTGTCAACATGTAATTGTGGAAAATAGAAGGATGTCTGTCTCTCAGGTTCCTGTGGTCCTCTTGTCAGAGATATGAGGAGTTCAGTTCTGCTCTCCAAATATTCACTCATGTTTTAAAAAGTCAAATGGAGGACACATTCATAATAGAATACAATATTTGCTTGTTCTTATGCCTTCTAGGCAGAGCTATTCAGAATAACAGAATGAATGCTATTAACATTTTATGTCAATATAATACTTGGATGCCATTTGGCAGGAGGAGTCATGAGTGTCTAAATCCTTCTCAGTCTTGGTCATTCTTCCCTGAAAAAATCCTCAGAGAAAGTGTGTGTACAGGATATTGACCAGCAGAGCACAGTGACATCAATTTGTAACAACTTCTGTAACTTCACTCCTAAACTCAAAGCCGAGCAAATGGGAACTAACCAGAACTCCATAAAATTTCCTTCATCTATATATACTGAAATGGCTTCAGTGGCAAGGAAGCAAAGAAGGCTGAAAGTCTTGTTCTGACCATTTCTACAACAATGCCCAGTTTACCTTTGGATCTTACTATCTCATGTGGTAAGATAGTAGGATCCAAGTGTGCCAAGGTGCAAGACATAAGGACAGGTGAAGACAAAGTCTGTCCCAGTGTCTTAATGTGCCCTCCCTGGGCCCTCTTGGGTTGCCAATAAGCCTACTGATTCAATTGCTTTGTGGAACAGAAAGAGCAGATGAAGAGAAAAAGAAAGAGCAGGGAGAAAAGAGAAAGAGAGGAGCAGGCTTTCCCTTGAGGAGAACAGGTCCTAAGCTTAGCCTTACTTCATCAAGTAAGAGAGTCCAGAAAGACAAAAATGGGGGGAAGAGTTAGCCATCATTTTCTTTCTTTATTACCATCATAACATCTTAGGAGGAAGAGAACTGGCAGGGTAAGACTTCACACAGTGTGGAGTCTTGACCTCTAAGGTCAAGTGTTGAGGTCAGTCTGGACTGACCTCACAGAGGAACACTCCTCTGTGATCCAGTTTAGAGACCAGAGTCTGATCATCCTGATCAACAATGGGTTTAGTGGGCTTTGGGGCACAGGAGAAGTGAACAAGGCCTAGAATTCCTTAGAGAGGCCAACAAGACCATTTTGCTGATGCCAGCGTTTGAAATGGACACTGGATGATTCAAAAGTTCAAGGACTCGGGTCCTCATGCTTTAGTGAAGAACAAGTCTTTATCAAACCTGCTGGGTAAAAATTTTACTGATGGCCCTGGAATTGCTTTATTTTCTCATCAGTTGAAACACTTTCTGTCTGTCTTATTCATTCTTTTTTTGTTGAAAATATAAGGTTCATTCTAGTCTTTATAGTGTGTCTTTTCAGATTTGGCCCCATGTTCTCAACTGGATAATGTGCTTATTGGGGGCAGGTGCCTTGTCATTTATCTCTTTATATCCAACACAGCAGAGTTTTCTTTTTTTAAAAAAATTTTTTGCCACTCTACATGGCATAAGGATCTTTGTTACCCAACCAGGGATCAGACCTGTGCTCTCCACAGCAGAAGCATGGAGTCTTAACCACCAGACTGCCAGGGAAGTTCCAACAAAGTGTTTGGAATTGTGTAGGCACAAAGTAAATGTTTGGCGATGATGAAGTTGCCTAGTGTTTGGAGGACATTATTCAGGTTTCGTTAGGGCTTTACCAGCACTTTTTAAAAACTGGAAGCTACTTTCAAATCTCTATTTTGGTACTTTTTCTCAGTATTTCCCTTTCCCAAAAGTTGATTTAGCATTTTCAATACAGCTTGATAGACTAAGTTTATTTTTTGCCTTTGCACTTATTCTTTTAGAAGAACATATATATAAAGAAAATATATTTGACAGAAGATATATGTGAGGAACTGCAGAGACAGAAGCCATGTCTCTAGAACTAAAGTGGCACCCAAGGGAAGAACAATAGAAGATTCCTGCTTTGGAGTGACTTAGGCAGGTTGTTGAAATAGGAAGCTGGAATCAGTCCTAGAAGGACAGGTTGAGTTGTTTTTTCATTTTTGTTGTTCCCTTCCCCAGTGCTCTTTCTCAGATCAAAAGGATGATTCTAATGAGAAAATATAAATGGGAAAAATAATGAGAAGTGATCATTCTTTCTTGTGAGTCAATGTGCTAAGTTATGTATATCAGCTCGTTTAATCCACATGGACTACTCTATAAAGAGAGTAGTGTTATTGTCTGCAATTAATAAACTAGAAAATTGAGGCTTAGAAGATTTGAGCAATTTGCTTAAATCTTACCACCAGTCATAGCAGAACTTTGAGGAAAACATACCCTAGTTTGGCCCATGACCTTGACAACTATGCTTCACTGTCTCCTGAAGACTAAGAGTCAAGATAATTGAAGGTTTACTTAGAATTTTGCACTGACACTTTCACTGAGGTTTACAAGTAACTAAGAGACACTTTAGTTTGAACTTTGAGATTGACATGTTTTGCTTACTGTTCTGCACGATAGTCATTTTCTGCTGAAAAGAATGATTTACTTGTATAAAAGAATGACCTGTGATTGGCTTATTGTCAGAAACAAATAAAAAAAGTTATAATAAACATGACAGGTTATTTTGAAGGTGGTGAAAACCTGGAATCAGGTGCAGTATTACCTTTTTTGTATATGTATATAATTTCATTTACCCTGTCTGGAGCATCCATTTTTGTGTGTTTTTTTGGAATAATAAATAGAGTTATTTTAACTGAGTGCTAATGTGGTGAGTGCCAGGTGAGAAATTCAATTGAAATGCTGTCACAAGATCCTTTTGTTTTCTTGACAAGAGGTGTCATGTTCTCTTGAATCCTGATACATGGAGTGTGAACTGATAAATAGTTTGGAGATGAAATTGTCAGTCACCATTATCACACTCAAGCAATTATCTTTTCTGGTGGCTTACACTGCCATGAAATGCAAGTTCTGGGGTGTGAAGCAAATAGAAGGAAAAAATATGAATGTGACCATAAATTGGACGTGCTTAGGTTAGAAAAGTGTTATTCCAAAGGGGCTTAAACATAGGGAGGAAGATTTACTGCTGCTTCTGAGACTGCGCAGAGGAAGGAAGCTAGGAAGAGGGAGAAGATCAGAGGTGGATCCAGCTGAAAGCTAAGGAAACTTAATCTTTAGCGTCACTTGCATGATGAAGATCATTCCAGTGAATGTAATTCATCCCAACAGCTGTATACTTTTGTAAAATTTGTGCAATTCATGTAACAGCAATCAATTAAGTCTGCTGTCTTTTTCCACTCTGACTTCTCTTCCATTACATTTCTCCTTCTTTTGAGTGGTTTTGGAATGACCCTAGACATTGTTTGAGGCCTAAGGAAATATGAGTGGAGAATATGTTTTGTTTTCATGTAATGAAATATATTACGTGATCCACATCATTACTTCCCATATATTTAAGTTACTGTTTCCTCACTCTGGCATAAGAATAGCTTCTAGAAATACTCCTGTTGCCCACTCTGCCAACTTGATTGATGCTGCGATTCATAGGTGTGTGGCCAAAGTGATATGAATATGCTTAAGGTGCCCAGCATCTAAAGTGTGTGTGCAGTGGAACAAAACAAGGTTTAAGATATAGGCAGCCAGAAGCCAGTCTATAGAAAATATTTCTAATCATCAGATCTGTAAAACTGTAATTTGGGGATTTGGTTTCTATCAGTATTGTCAACTGTCAGAAATATAGTTAACAATACCGTATATAAATTAATCAGATGTATTTTGCTTTTCTTCTGGTGGAAATTGTGTGAAAGAGAACTTCTGTAGGGCAAATCTGTAATGGTTCTACAAATACTGATTATATCTGCAATAACCATAGACAAAAGAAACTTTAGAAGAGAGTGAATAAGTTATTTAATATTGTGTAACAAACCTCCCAGAACTTTTTGCCTTAAAACAAAGATATTTGTTCTGTGGTTGGCATCTTAGCCTGGGCCTTTCTAAGATGGCTCATCTTACTATTTATGGTGTTTTCTGGGGGTGAACGTAAGTCCAAGATCTCACTTGTGTGGCCAATGCTTTTTCTTCTCCCTACAAGACATTGCATCCTCTATAAAGCACCAAGATATGTTCACATTTACAAAGTGAGCATAATTGAGGTCTCTTGAGGACTGGGCTCATAACTCAAAGAATTATTGACTGGAGATGCATATCTTTTATTACCCAAATGTTATTGACTGGAGATGTACCAATACATTTTTAGAGAGTGATACAGATAACATTACCACGTGAAGTTGTTGAGCTTAATAAAAAAATGTCACAGTCCAGCCTAGCTTCAAGGAGTGGGAAAATAGACACCATCTCACTGTGGGTATTGCTGCCAAGAATTAATGGTCACGTTTTGTACTCCACCATATAGCATTTCCCAGTTTGACAAAAAATTTGTACATTTATAGAACAATACTAAGCTGTAACTAAAATAAATGACTAAACTATTAATAATTTAAAAATTAACTCTACTGTGCTGAATTACCATTCTGTTCTTCCTTTATAAAATGATATTAGAGATTTATTGTCTCATGAAGAGGCAATCAAAGAGTATGCAGTCAAAAATGGGCATGAAGAGAAGGATCAGTGAAATGTGTCTGAGATCCAGTTGAATTCACATTTGGTTTATATGACCCAGATGAGATGTCAGTTCTGTTCTGGGAAGCTGATAAGGCCTTGGTTTGAATAAGTTAACATTGCTTAACAGTTGAAGAGATTTTGGGAAAGTTACCTATTCTTTCTTTGAGAAGCAGTCTTTCATCTGATTGAAATGATGATAGTCATTTCCTGCTGAAGAGAATGATTTACTTGTATAAAGGAATGACTTGTGATTGGCTTATTGTAAAAAACCAATTTTTTTTTAAATGTAGTAAACCAAGTCATTATTGTGAAGGTGGCGAAAACCTGGCATCTGGTGCAGTATCAGCTTCTTTACGTACATATGTATGTGTATATATATGTGTATATATATATATTTCATTTACCTTTTCTAGAGCTTTTAAAAATATTTTATGGATATTAAATAATATTTTAAAGTATTTAATAGTTTTCTGAAATATAATAGGCAGATAGAGATGCATTTTTATTGAACTTGCCTGTGTCCCAGGTTCTGTTCCAGGAACTGGGGTTATTGTGGTGAATAAGACAAAATTCACAAAATTCCTACCTTTAAGAAAGTTCTATCTTAGTGAGATGCTTATTTCTAGTGAGAAACTGACTTACTTCTGAAGAGTGTATATTTTAGACCTCAGCACATTTTAGTTCCCTTTCTTAGCATGAAGACATGAATAAAAATATGAGGAAAAATACTTGGAGCCACAGTCTATGGAGATTTTGTACATTTCCTACTTAAAAGTGCACTTTAATTGATCAAAAGGAGTTTAAGGAGAGGAGTTTCTGGGAGTTCACATATAATGAACTTGCCCAAACTGTAAATGGAGGCTAAATTATTTAGGATTACTCTAATCCAGTTAGCTGGGCAAATTGGGTCTCTCTCTGTCACATTTAAAAGAAAGATCTTATCAAAAGCAAGTTGTTCTCTTGTTTCTTTAGTATTCTGGAGAATTAAAAGAAAATCTAATTTAGGAAAGCTTTTCTGTCTTTAAAAAAAGAAAAACTCAATACATTGAAAAGGCAACATTAAAAATGCATTCCCTATCTGAATCACAATTATATTGAAAATACCAAATATTGAGCTTGTACACATTTTCTTTTATCATTTACTCATTCTATAGTAGTAACATTACAATATGCATTAAGCTTATTAATTTATTTTTCTCTTAGAGATGAATAAATTATCCCTATGAAGTTGCCTGGGTGAGGAGGGGGAAACCCTCAATTTTATATTGAAGTTACAATTTCAAGGGAGAGTTCATTTTAAATCTTGTCTGTCTTTTAACTTTGGCAATTAGTTTAGTGCTTGTGATTAAATAAATATAGTGCTTCTGAAAACACTAGAAATACTAGGGAAAGAGATCAACCTCTTATTTTGTTTTTAATTTAGCTGTAAAGCCTATCAATCTTCAGAGGTTTTAAAAATTATATTTTCTTGGATTTTATAACAGGAATTAAAAGTGATGATGGGCCCAGTGGCTTTGTCTATACATGTCTTGGAGGACATGGAATGTTAGCTTATTGACTGATAAGTGTTAAAAATACAATGTATAATTAGAGAAACCCATTAACAAAAGGTGTGTTCTGCAGTTGCATGTAAATCAATGAAGTCAGAACACACCCTCTCACCATACACACAGAAAAACTCAAAATGGCTTAAAGACTTAAACACCATAAAACTCCTAGAAGAGATCATAGGAAAAACATTCTCTGACATAAATTGTACCAATGTTTTCTTAGATCAGTCTCCAAGGAAATAGAAATAAAAACAAAAATAACAAATAGAACTAATCACATTTACAACCTTTTGCACAGCAAAGGAAACCATAAAGAAAATAGACAAACAAACCAAAAATAAATAAATAAACAACTCATAGAATGGAGTGAAATATTTGCAAGCCAACAAGGACTTAATTTCCAAAATATACATACAGCTGATGTAACTGACTCAACAACAACAACAACAACAACAACAAAACAACCCAATCAAAAAATAAGCAAAAGAATTAAACTTTATTCTTCAAATGAAAAGATGCTTGACATTGCTAGTTATTAGAGAAATGCAAATCAAAACTACAATGAGTTAGCACTTCATACCAGTCAGAATGACCATCATTAAAAAGTCTACAAATAACAATGCTGAAGAGATTGTGGAGCAAAGGGAACCCTCCTACAGTGTTAGTAAGAATGTATTAATAAATTGGTGCAGCCTTTGTGGAAAATGATATGAACATTCCTCAGAAAACAAAAAGATAGAATTACCATATGATCCAGCAGTCCTACTCCTAGGCATAACTATGACTCAAAAAGATACATGCACCCCTGTGTTCATTGCAGCACTATTCACAATAGCCAAGACATGGAAACGACTTAAATATCCATCAACGGATGAATGGATAAATGAGATGTGGTATATATGTACTATGGAATACTGCTGCTGCTGCTAAGTCGCTTTAGTCATGTCTGACTCTGTGCGACCCCATAGATGGCAGCCCACCAGGCTCCCCTGTCCCTGGGATTCTCCAGGCAAGAACAATGGAGTGGGTTGCCATTTCCTTCTCCAATGCGTGAAAGTGAAAAGTGAAAGTGAAGTCGCTCAGTCGTGTCCGACTCTTAGTGACTCCATGGACTGAAGCCTGCCAGGCTCTTCCATCAATGGGATTTTCCAGGCAAGAGTATTGGAGTGGGTTGCCATTGCCTACTCAGCTATAAAAAATAATGAAATAATACCATTTGCAGCAACATGGATGCAAATAGAGATCATCATACTAAATGAAGTAACTCAGAAGGGGAAAGACTAGAACCATATGATATCACTAATGTATGGAATCTAAAATATGACACAATGAATCTACCTATGAAACAGAAACAGAATCACAGACACAGAGAACAGATTGGTGGTTGCCAAGGGGGTAGGAGGTGGGGGGAAGGATGGAATGGGAGGTTGAGGTTAGCAGATATAAGCTTTTATACATAGAATGGATAAACAAGGTCCTACTGTATAACACAAAGAACTATATTCAATATCCTATGGCAAACCATAATGGAGAAAATATATATATATATATAAAAGAATATGTATATATGTATAATGGAATCACTTTGCTGTACAGCAGAAATTAACACAGCAGCATATCAACTATACTTCAATAAAAATTTGATAAAAAAATAAAAAATAAAATCTCTATGGGGCAGGATTCATATTAGTCTTAAAAAAGATGTCCCTCTAATAGTAGTTATTTTTGCTTATTTTGCATATAGTCCAAACTAATTATGTAATATAATTAAATATGTGTTTTCATTTTAAAAGCATGTCTTTTTCTATCTTTCTTATCCAGAATATGGCTTAATGATTCAGCTAAACCATTCCCCAGATTCTCTTTTGTATTATTTTTCCTACTGCTTTCTTTAAGAAAAAGAGTTTTTCTCTCTTTACTATTCTTAATTCATTAAGAGCTGGTTCTCTCTTTAATTTCACTCTGTTTTGAAGGACTATTTGAAAAGAAATAACCATATTTGTTTCATTTCTGTAAACCGAGACTAAACTCTCTTAAAATAGTAACTTCTACTATAAAATTGATCCATCCCCCCACCCCCCAACCCGGTTGTTCAGTTGCTAAGTCATGTCCAACTCTTTGTGACCCTGTGGACTGCAGCATGCCAGGCTTCCCTGTCTTTCACTATCTCCTGCACTGCTCAGACTCATGTCCATTGAGTTGGTGATGCCATCCAAGTATTTCATCCTCTGTTACCCCCTACTGCTCCTGCCCTCAGTCTTTCCCAGCCTCAGGGTCTTTTCCAATGAGTCAGCACTTCGCATCAGGTGGCCAAAATATTGGAGTTTCACCTTCGGTGTCAGTCCTTCCTTTCCTGTGAATATTCAGGGTTGATTTCCTTTAGGATTGACTGGTTTGATCTCCTTGCTGTCCAAGGGACTCTCAAGAATCTTCTCTAGCACCACAGTTCGAAAGCACCAATTCTTCAGTGCTCAGGCTTCTTTATAGTCCAACTCTCACACCCATACATGGCTACTGGAAAAACCATAATAGCTTTGACTATATGGACCTTTGTTGTCACAGTGATGTCTCTGCTTTTTTAATATGCTGTCTAGGTTCATCATAGCTTCTCTTCCAAGGAGCAAGCACTTTTTAAAAATTTATGTATTTTTTAATTGAAGGATAATTGCTTTACAGAATTTTGTTGTTTTCTGTCAGACATCAACATGAATCAGCCATAGGTGTACGGATGTAATTTCATGCTGCAGTCACTGTCTGTAGTGATTTTGAAGCCGCAAAAAATAAAATCTGTCACTGTTTCCACTTTTTCTCCATCTGTTTGCTATGAAGTGATGGGACCAGATGCCATAATCTTTTCCCTGTACCTTAAATCAAATACCTTTTTAGTATTTGATTGTGAGCATTATAATTAACAACATTATGAGCAGTGTTGTTCAACCTTTTTTGTATTCACGCCATTCTTTCTCCAAACTGTCCATTTTGTTCAAACAAATAGTTTTAATGTTTGGATTTGAATCACCCCAAGTTAGATTGATCAATTCTGTCTCTTTAACCATTTAGTCATTGTCAGCTCCTTTTTAAAAGACATGTTTTTCTCTATAATGCAAACATTGCCCAAACAGCACAGACCATTAAAAAACTGATAAATTGAACTTTATGAAAATGAAAACCTTTGCTCATTGAAAGACATCATTATGAAGATGAAAACACAAATGACATGTACCTGACAAAAGACTCGTATCCAGAATACATAAAGAGGTATTACATCTCAACAATAAGACAAACAACACAATTAAAAATGAGCAAAATATTCAATCAGGTACCTTCACTGAAATATATACAAACGGCATCGCTAGTCATAAGGATAATGCAAATTAAAGTCATGATGAGATGCTACCACATAAAATGAAAATAAGCAGTAATACTAAGTGTTAGTGAGGAGGTAGAACAGCTTGAGCTCTCTTACGTTGCTGGTGGAAATACAAAGTGGTACAGCTGTTTTGGAAAACACTTTGGCAATTTCTTATAAAATTAAACATATACTTATAAAGCTGAGAAATTCTATTCCTAGTTAAGTATCCAAGAGAAAGAGAAATATATTCAAATGCTCTTAATCATTTGATTCCATAATAGCAAAAAAGAAAATGACCCAAGTGTCCTTTAGCTGCTGGATAGATAAATAAATTGTGCTGTGTCCATACAATGGAATCCTGCTCAGTAGAAGGAAGAACTGCTGATATATGCAATAACATGGAACCATCTTGAAAATATCACATAAAGCGAAAAAAGCCAGGCACAAAAAATTTCATACTGTATGATCCCATTTATATGCAATTTTTAGAAAAGGCAAAATAATAGCAATAGAAAGCAGACCAGTGATCAGGCTAGGATGGTAAGGAGATTTATTTCAAAAAGATATTAGAGACCTTTTGGGGAGATGAAGGTATTCTATATCTTCAGTTTGGTGGTGGTTATACATATTTATACATTTTCCAAACTTCATTGAATTGTACTAAGTTGATTTTATCCATATAAGTTATGCTTCAATAAAGCTGTTCAAAAAATATTTATCATAAATAATTTGGAAAATACAGAAAGCCATAAAAACAAATGAAAATGTATTTCTCATTATGCAATATAGCTGCAATTAATATTTTAGTAAAATTTTACTTGAATAATTGAATATTGCAGAAAATGCAGAATCATGGTTGTGCAACTCAGTGAATTTCTACAAAGTGAATATACCCATGTAACTATGACTGAGCTAATGAAATAGAACATTAGTTAGTACTCCAGAAGTATGTCTTTTGCTCTCCCCTGAGTAGTAACCCCTCTACTCAGTAACATCACAGCTTAAGTTGTCTGTTTTTGAAATTTATGTGTATGGAGTTATTTATATTATATCTAGTTCCTTTAGCTCAAAATATCTTTGCAAAATTCATCCATGTTTCACATAGCTGTTGTTCACTCATTGCTATTATTTTATAGTTTTAAATTGTATGAAATGCCATAATTTATTTATTCATTATACTGTAAATTATTGTTGAATTATTTCCAGAATTGAATTATTAAGGATAGGGTTGCTATTAACATTCTTATATGTATTATTTGATGAACAGAATGTATATCTGTAGGGTATACATTGAATACCTCAGAATAAGATTGCTGGTGCTTTAGAATATGCATATGGATAAACTTAGTAGATCTTTAAAATAGTTTACCAATTGACTAAACTCTTACCAGCAGGGTATAAACATACCAGTTGATCCACATACTGTTTTGATGTATTTTTCACAGTTTTACAGAGCAATATCTCCCGTTTATTTTAAGAATTTGTGATTTTAATAAATTGGTCTCATATTATATATAGAGGCTTGAGTACTAATCTTTGAATTTCTTTTTACTTAGCATTATAACATGACTATATCATTAAATGTTTTTCAGAAATATGATTGTTAAAGCTGCCTGATACTTTATCATAAGGTTTTTCCATCCCCTGAAGCTATTCTCTGAGCCTCAGAGAATATTGTTGTTCTATATGACAGTAATTGTCATATCCATGTCATAGGATTTTTATAATTGTGAAAAGTAATAAAGAGTGCTTTATATATCTGGCATATGAGATGTTCAACTAAATAGTTCTTTCCCCCTTCCATCTTTCATCTTTCCTAATGGAGGAGAATAATTCAAATATAATAGGTAGATCTTTAATTTCTTTCATTCTAGTTTTATAGTTGGATTTATACTTAAGTTTATAATTTTTGGAGGTGTTGTAAATGTATTGTGTTTTAATTTCAAATTCCAATTGTTACTGGTCTATAGGAGAGCAATTGGTTTTTGTGTATTAAGCTTATATCCTGCAACCTTGCTATGACCACCATGTATTAGTTCCAGAAGGCTTTTCTTGTCATTGTTAATCCGTTGTAATTTTTTTTTAATATAGAAAACCATGTCATTTGTGAACAAAGACAATTTTATTTCTTCCTTCCCAGTCTGTACATCTTTTATTCCTTCTTCTCATCTTATTGTACTGTCAGCTCTTCAAGAACAACGTTGATATGAATGGTAAGAAGGGGCATACTTAATCTTTGTTCCATTCTTAGTGAGGGAAACGTCTAGTTTCTCAACATTAAAGGTACTATTAGCTATTGCTTTTTTACAGGTATTCTTCATCAAGTTGAAGAAATTCTCCTTTATTCCTACTATGCTGAGAATTTTTATAATGAATTTGTGTTGGATTATGTCAAATACTTTTGCTGCATTAATTGACATGATCATATTTTTCTTTCTTCTGTAGCTTATTGATGTAATGGGTTACATAAACTGGTTTTCATATGTTGACCCAACCGTTGCATACTTGGAAAAATTTCACTTGATTATGATTTATAATTTTTAAAATTTGTTGTTAGATTGGATTTCCTAGTATTTTGTCAAGAATTTTTGCATCTCTGAAAGATACTGATCTATAATTTTCCTCTCTTATAATGTCCTTATTTGATTTTAGTATTTAGTGGTGGATTTGTAGAATACGCTGAGATATTCCATTTGATTCTGTTTTTTTGGAAGGGATTGAAGAGAATTGATATTATTCTTTCATTAAATGTTTGGTATATTCACCAGTGAAACCATCTAGTCCTAGTAATTTCATTTTTGGAAAGATTAATTACTCCCTTAGTTTCCTTAAATGGATCTTA
>SJYQ01001273.1:335517-350546 GCA_006410935.1 Redunca redunca
TGGATATGGATCAATCTATTCAGATTATCTAATTCTTCTCATCTGAGTTTTGATAGTTTGTATCCATCAAGGAATTAGTCCATTTCATCTAAGTTATCTATTTGTGGGCATAGAGTTGTTCATGGTATTCTATTATTATCTTTTTAATCCCACTACATGCCTCATTTCATTTCAGATATTAGTAATTTTTGTTCTGGACAGTGTGGGAAAAAATCCACATAACTGTGGGTTTTCAACTTCCATCAGTTTCACAGTGGTGGCTTGCCCTGAGACCTCAGTTTTTGTATAAAACATCCAAGAAAAGTTGTTGATTTTTAATTTGTTCACCTTTTTTTCTTGCATGGATGGGAGTGACTTTCAAGCTATATTAGTTATAAAGAAGTTAAAGCCTGTAACTTATTTTAGTCCCCTTTCAGTTTTAAGTGTATCTTAGTATGGTTGTGAATCATATTGTCATCTATGTTATAACAATCTTGGGAATAATTATATACTTCTTTGAGAAAGGCCAGTTGTATTTGGCTCCTGACCCATCCAGGTTTGTTACTGGAAAACAGAGTACTACTTTTCCCTTTCTTTGTTTCCTTAGTGTCTCTCCTTTTTCAGCAGTTGTGTTCATTTTTTTTCCCCATAGAGACTCCTATTGCGGTAATAGAATATGTTCTACTGTGACAATTAAGATTCTGTGTGGCCACATAGCTGAACTGTGTTTCAAGATTTGAGAATGCCCATCTTAACATGATTGTCTTAGTATGTTGGGGCTGCTATAGCAGAATACCATAGTCTGGGTGGTTTGTAAACAACTTATTCCTCACATTTCTGCAGGCTGGGAAGTCTATCCAAGATCAAGTTCTGACAGATTCAATGTCTAGTGAGAGCCCACTTTCTAAATCATAGGTGGCTATTTCTCACTGTGTTCTCAGTTTGATGGAAGGGCCAAGGGAGCTCTCTGTGGTCTCTTTTATAAGAAGACTAACTCCATTCATAACAGCTCTTCTCTCATGTCCGAATCACTTTTCAAAGCCTCATCTCCAAATACCAAAACTTTGGGGATTAAGGTTCAACATATTTGGGGGGATACAAACATGCAGTCTGTAGCATTCTGCCCTTGACCTCCCAAAATTCATGTTTTTCTAACATGAAAACTACTAATTATTATATCCCATCTGGGGCTACAGTCTGTGGGGTCATAAGAGTTGGACACGATTTAGCAACTAAACCACCAACCACCACCAAAATCTAAAATTCAAAGTTTCTTCTAAATATCATCTAAGATAGATATAGATGAAACTCAGGGTACAGCATATTCTGAGCTGTAAACCTGTAACATACTTTCAAAATACAATGATGGAGGCTTCCCTGGTGGCTCTGTGGTAAAAGAATCCATCTGTCAACAGGGAGACTTGGGTTCAGTCCCTCAGGAATATCCCACATGCTGCCAGGCAACTAAGCTAGTGTGCCATAGCTTTTGAGCCCCTGCTCTAGAGCCCAAGAACTGCAACTAGTGAGCCCACGTGCTACAAGTACTGAAGTCATTCCATGTGCCTAGACTCTGTGCTCCACAGTAAGGGAAGCCACTGCAATGAGAAGCCCACACATTGCAACTAGAGAGTAAGCCCTGCTCACAACTAGAGAAAAACCTGCGCAGCAATGAAGACCCAGCACAGCCAAAAAGTAAATAATAACTAAAAAAAAAAAAATACAGTGGTGCGACTTGCATAGAATAGACCTTTTTATTTTAAAAGGAAAGATATAAAAGAAGAAAGGGGTAATTGGCTCCAAATAATCCAGACAGTAAGATGAACTCCACAAGATCTTAGGGCTCGAGAATAATCCTCTTTGGCTCAGTGCATTGCCCTCCAGGGCTCCATGTCTCATCTCCTAGACCCATTGTGAAGGGAGGGAAGAGAGAGGATCCTACCCCCACAGCTTTGCCAGGCAGGGTGCTATCCGCCCTATTAAAAGGAGGGTGATGGTTCTTCCTTTTGAAACCAAGGAGGCAGCCTTGATGATCTCTGAATCACCTTCAGGGTTATTCGTCCCTTATCTTTAAGAATAGTTCATGTTCACAGTGGAATAGCTCCATGGTCTTGCCCTACAAAATCTAAGTCCAATGCTCTCCTTTATTCCTTCTTGTCTCATTCCCCTTCAGTTCAAATTGGCGGTTTTCCAACTGGGATGGCTTATTAACTTTGTGATTCACACCAGTACTAATTGCCTTATTAAAATAGCTATGGTTACTTGGCCACACACCTAGTATTCTCTTCCCAACATAGTCTCTCATTTTTTGCAATAGAAAAAGGCTGAGAATTTTCCAAATCTTTAATTTCTAGCTCCTTTTTGGTTAATAAGTTCATCTTCAAACCATTTCTCTCTTTTCACATTTTACTGTAAGCAGTCAGAAGGAACAAAGCCACATCTTCAACACTTTGTTTCAAAATTTTTCAGTTAAATACACAATATTATTGCTCTTAAGTTGTACCTTCCACAAAACCCTAGAACATGAACACAATTCAGCCAAGTTCTTTTGATACTTTATAACATGGATCACCTTACCTCCATGGTCCAATAACACATGCCATCTATATCTATCTTCAGAATGGCCTTTACTGTTCACATTTCTATGAACATTTTGTTCATGGTGACTTCAGTTCCGTTCAGTTGCTCAGTCGTGTCTAACTCTTTGCGACCCCGTGAATCACAGCACGCCAGGCCTCCCTGTCCACCACCAACTCCCGGAGTTCACTCAGACTCATGTCCATCGAGTCAGTGAAGCCATCCAGCCATCTCATCCTCTGTCGTCCCCTTCTTCTCCTGCCCCCAATCCCTCCCAGCATCAGCGTCTTTTCCAATGAGTCAACTCTTTCCATGAGGTGGCCAAAGTACTGGAGTTTCAGCTTGAGCATCATTCCTTCCAAAGAAATCCCAGGGTTGATCTCTTTCAGAATGGACTGGTTGGATCTCCTTGCAGTCCAAGGGACTCTCAAGAGTCTTCTCCAACACCACAGTTCAAAAGCATCAATTCTTTGGCGCTCAGCCTTCTTCACAGTCCAACTCTCACATTCATACATGACCACAGGAAAAACCATAGCCTTGACTAGAGGGACCTTAGTTGGCAAAGTAATGTCTCTGCTTTTGAATATACTGTCTAGGTTGGTCATAACTTTTCTTCCAAGGAGTAAGCGTCTTTTAATTTCGTGGCTGCAATCACCATCTGTAGTGATTTTGGAGCCCCCNTGTTTCATGGTGACTTAGGAATTCAGCTAAGATTAAGGCTTTCTCTATAGCTCTCCTTTTTTTCTTTCTGAGTTTGCATGATAATCACTATTAATGATCCATTCATGTAATGTAGGGTTTTTGTAGTATATACCTCAAAACTTATCCAGCCTCTGCCCTTTATGCAGTTCCAAAGCCACCTCCACATTTTTAGGTATTTGATACAGTAGCACTCCCACTTTTTAGTGCCAATTTCTGTGGCAGTTACTGCCCTCTGTAACCACACAGCTTAACCGTCAAGACCAAGACTTGAGAATGCCTGTCTTTACTTATCTATTGTTCTCAATTTAGTTCAGTCACTCAGTCGTGTCTGAGTCTTTGCGACATCATGAACTGTAGGCTTCCCTGTCCATCACCAACTCTCGGAGCTTGCTCAAACTCATGTCCATCGAGTCAGTGATGCCATTCAACCATCTCATACTCTGTTGTCCCCTTCTCCTCCTGCCTTCAATATTTCCCAGCATTAGGGTCTTTTCCAAGGGGCCAGTTCTTTGCATCAGGTGGCCAAATTTCTTAAATAGGATTATATGGCTCATAAACTAGTAAGTAACTTTTCTGTTTGGTTCAGGAAATTTCTAACTTCATCAGAAAAATTGTTGTCTCACCTGGGCGAAGGGCTTGCTTATGTAAGAGAATACTTAGGAAGATTTGCTTCAGAACTCTTGTCTTTCTGTGTCTATCAATCATGTATTCTTATTAATTAAGTTGCTCAATCATAATCAGTTTCTCACTTTGAAAGTCTTCTCTGTTAGAACCTAGACCCCAAAATTATGCTTCTGTATATCTCTTTCTCTATTTTCTCTTCTGACCTTCCCTTCTGAAAGCTATTAAGACTCGTAGAGTTATTTTGTCTCTTACAATAGTAGGTTTATTCAACTTAACTTTGCTCAGTCTCTAAGTAATTCTAATGACCTTAGGTTTCTTGTAGTATTAGAGTTTCTATGGCAAGTATATTGATTAGACTTCTCTGTAATCCTTAAAACTGGATTCTCCTGAAAGATTAAATCAGAAGACAGGCAAACTTTGAGGGAAAGTTCATTGCTGGCTTCTTTCTGGCCAATTCCTTATTCTACTAATTCCCATCATAACAAACCATTAATTCTGACACATTCCTATGATTTGAGAATATCCTTATCTCAGTGCTACAGGGGAGGAACTTGGGACTGAGGCTAACTGCTCAAGGTCACTGTGAACCAATAGCCTGGCTGAGATACAGCGCAAGTCTTGATTCTCAGGCAAGCCCATGCTCAGTGGACAGATATGCTCTGCCATCATTTTGCTCTGCCATCAATAAAGTACTGACATAATTTCCTTCTTAGTTGGTGGAAGTCTACCCTATGTGCTAATATCATATCTGTAGTTCATACCTGAATTACTTTTCTGCTTGGCCAACTTTGCAGTATTATAGCATTTCCAGAGTATGACAAACACACTGTAAAATAATATGCATATATATATATTTAATTTCAAAAGATATGGAAGTAGGAGTATTCTTAAAACATACTGAGTTTTTTTTTTAATTTTTATTTTAACTTTAGTTTACTTTACATTACTGTATTGGTTTTGCCAAACATTGACATGAATTCACCACGAGTGTACATGCGTTCCCAAACATGAATCCCCTCCCACCTCCCACCCCATACCATCTCTCTGGGTCCTCTCCATGCACCAGCCATACTGAGTTTTATGATGTATAGCTTTGCAGTAATTGAACAAAATTCACATAGGTCTCGAAACTGAGATTTTCTTATAATCAAAATATACAAAGCTATCCATACACTGAAATCCTCAAAAGGAAAATGGGCAAACTAATGTTGCTTTGTAGCACCTAGATAGCAAATAAATCATAATGCTCATACTCATGCTCAGTCACGTCCAACTCTTTGTGACCGTATGAACTGTAGTCCACCAGTCTCCTCTGTCCATGGGATTCTCCAGGCAAGACTACTGGAGAGGGTTGCCATTTCCTTCTCTAGGGGATCTTCCCAACCCAGGAATCGAACCTGCATCTCCTGAGTCTCCTGCTTTGCAGGCAGATTCTTTACCATTTAGCCACATTGTACTATAAATACAGTGTTTATTATGTAAACTTCCTTGATATAGGCCAATTATAACTTTCTGCCATCTCCATCATGGCAGTGTATCTTTAAAAATGTCATGAATTGAAATAGCTTGTCTTTCAATGAATTTCACTTTTTTTATGCCTCCTTTCTTCATTCATTAGAATCATATTTACTATGAAGCTGTCTTCATGATGTGTTTCTTTGTAAGCCAAGTCTGATCAAATAGACTATTATTAAGATTTACTGAGGCCTTGATCATTCCCACTCACCTCAAAAAGCAGGAAGAGGTAATGAATTTAATTTTAAAGAAGTTTCAGAAGCTTTGTGAGGGAGTAGAATGAGCTTTCAAGGAGCCAGAGCTGAGTTTATGTATCTAAAAAGAGAAGCTTCTAAGAATCCTGAGTAACTGCTCCCAGCAAAAAACAAGCACATGGTGTCCTCTTTACCTAGAACTTAATTAGGACGTGATCCTATAGCTTTTTTTTTTTTTTTTTTTTAGAATTCCTGAAGTCTCAGAAACCTGACCCATGGTATTTTAAAGTGGAATATCAGGGGACTTCCCTGTTAGTACAATGGATGAGAATCCATGTGCCAATGCAGGGGACATGAGTTCCATCCCTGCTCTAGGAAGATTCCACACACTGCAGAGCACCTTAGCCCATGATCCACAGCTCTGGAAACCTGTGTGCCTAGAGCCTGTGCCGTGCAATAGAAGAAGCCCCTGCAATGAGAAGCCCATGCACCCCAGTGAAGAGTAGTCCCTGATCTCTGCAATTATAGAAAATCCATGCTCAGCAATAAAGACCCAGTGCAGCCAAAAATAAAGTAGACAAATAAGGTCAAGTAAAATTTTTGAAAAAAGGGGAGGCAGCACCAATTTTTTTGTAGTATCTTTGTTTAGCATTGTCTGAAAAACTTCTGTTTTGCAAGGTTTTTACCACTTATTTAGGGAAGATAAAATTCTTGGACTGTGTATATGTGAGTCAAAGATAATCTCTGGATGAAGGGATTTGGATGGCAGCTGTAGGAATAAACAGTAAAGAATTGGTCTTAAAAATAAATCTACAGGAAGGATAGCAATATTAGACACAAACAAGAAAACATAAACAAAGCTAGGCACCTGTGTGCCTTGTAGGGATATAAAGATGATGAATAAAGAGTTTGGGCCTGGATCCAGCTCAGTGAGGAATACATTTATGTAAACAGGACACCATAAAAACAGCTAAGTGTGGAAACAAGATTCAGCTAAGCCAAGGGGAACTTCTTAGAGGAAATAATGTCTGAACGTGTATTTTAATAACACACCTCTGATAACTAAAACACACCTTAGAATGTGATTTAGTTTGCTAGGGCTGCCATAACAAAACACCACAGAGCCGGTGGCTTAAATAATGTATACTAGTTTTTGCACAGTTCTGGAGACTAGCGGTCCAAGATCAAGAGTGTCAGCAGGGTTGGTTTTCTTCTGAGGCCTATTTCCTTGACTTGCAGATGGCTGCCTACCTACTGTGTCCTCACATGGTCTTTAGATTTCCTCTTCTTACAAAATACTACTCAGATTGAATTAGGGTCCACTCATAGGACCTCACAGAGAAGGCAATGGCAACGCACTCCAGTACTCTTGCCTGGAAAATCCCATGGACAGAGGAGCCAGGTAGGCTGCAGTCCATGAGGTGGTGAAGTGTCGGACACGACTGAGAGACTTCACTTTCACTTTTTACTTTCCTGCATTGGAGAAGGAAATGGCAACCCACTCCAGTGTTCTTGCCTGGAAAATCCCGGGGACGGCGGAGCCTGGTGGGCTGCCATCTATGTGGTCGCACAGAGTTGGACACGACTGAAGTGACTTAGCAGCAGCAGCATAGGACCTCATTTAATTTAGTTACCTCTTTGAAGTCCCTATCTCAAAATATAGTCATATTCTGGAGTACTGGGTCTAAAGGTATCAAGATGTACAAGCTGGATTTAGAAAAGGAAAAAGAACCAGAGATCAAATTGGCAACATCCACTGGATTATAGAAAAAGCAAGAGAATTAAAAAACAAACAAGCAAACAACTTCTGCTTCATTGACTACGCTAAAGCCTTTGACTGTGTGGATCACAACAAGCTATGGAAAATTCTTAAAGAGATGGGAATACCAGACCACCTTACCTGCCTCTTGAGGAACCTGTATGCAGGACAAGAAGCAACAGTTAGAACTGGACATGAAACAATGGACTGATTCAAAGTTGAGAAAGAAGTACGTTTAGGCTGTGTATGGTCACCCTGCTTATTTAACTTATATGCAGTGTGCTGTGCTGTGCTTAGTCGCTCAGTTGTATTCAACTCTTTGCAACTCCATGGAGAGTACATCATGTGAAATGCTGGGCTGGATGAATCACAGGCTGGAATCAAGATTGCCGGGAGAAATATCAACCTCAGATATGCAGATGATACCACTTTAATGGCAGAAAGTCAAGAGGAACTAAAGAGCCTTTGATGAAGGTGAAAGAGGAGAGTAAAAACCTGGCTTGAAACTCAACATTCAAAAATCTAAGATCGTAGCATCTGGCCCCATCAGTTCATGGCAAATAGATGGGGAAAAAGTGGAAGCACTGACAGATTTTATTTCATTGGATTCCAAAATCGTTGCAGATGATGACCGTAGCCATGAAATTTAAAAAACACTTGCTCCTTGGAAGAAAAACTGTCACAAACCTAGACAGTGTATTTTTTAAAAAGCAGAGACATCACTTTGCTGACAAAGGTCCATATAGTAAAAGCTATGGGTTTTCCAGTAGTCATGCATGGATGTGAAAGAGGGACCAAGGCTGAGCATCTAAGACTTGGGTGCTTTCAAATTGTGGTGCTGAAGAAGACTCTTGAGAGTCCCTTGGACAACAAGGAGATCAAACCAGGAAATCCCAAAGGAAATCAACCCTGAATAGCCATTGGAAGGACTGATGCTGAAGCTGAAACTCCAATACTTTGGCTACCTGATGCAAAGGGCTGACTCATTGGAAGAGACCCTGATGCTGGGAAAGATTGAGGGCAAGAGGAGAAGGGGCAACAGAGGATGAGATGTTTAGATAGCATCTCTGACTGAATGGACCTGGGTTTGAGCAAACTCAGGGAGACAGTGAAAGACAGCAAAGCCTGGGGTGCTGCAGTTCATGGAGTCACAAAGGATCAGACACGACTTAGCAACTGAACAACAACATGTGATTGCGGGGAGTACAACTCAATCTAGAGTAAAATGTTACAGTTTTCCAAAAGGCAGCATAGGCTTTTCCTTTCCGTATTATTTATTTACTTCTTCTTATTTGAGAAGTGACTAAGAGCATGAGCTCTGTAGCAGCCTGCTTAAATTCAGTCCTTGCTGTGCCACTTACTGGATGTGTAACTGGAAGTAAGTTGCTTGATTTTTCTGTATCATGCTCTCTTGCATGTGAAACGGAGGTTTTAATAACAACCTCACTGGATTTCTGTGAAGTTTAAATGGATGAATACATGTAATGTACTTAGTAGTGTCTAAAATGTAATAAACACTCAATAATTATAAAATATTGACCACTGAGCCACCTGTGAAGCCCATATAAAAGACAGCAATAATTCCCAGCAAGGAGAGATAAGAAAGCCTTCCTCAGCAATCAATGCAAAGAAATAGAGGAAAACAATAGAATGGGAAAAACTACAGATCTCTTCAAGAAAATTAGAGATACCAAGGGAACATTTCATGCAAAGATGGACACAATAAAGGACAGAAATGGTATGGACCTAACAGAAGCAGAAGATATTAAGAGGTGGCAAGAATACACAGAAGAACTATACAAAAAAGATCTTCATGACTCAGATAATCATGATGGTGTGATCACTCACCTAGAGCCAGACATCCTGGAATGTGAAGTCAAGTGGGCCTTAGGAAGCATCACTACGAACAAAGCTAGTGGAGGTGATGGAATTCCAGCTGAGCTGTTTCAAATCCTAAAAGATGATGCTGCGAAAGTGCTGCACTCAATATGCCAGCAACTTTGGAAAACTCAGCAAAGGCCACAGGACTGGAAAAGGTCAGTTTTCATTCCAATCCCAAAGAAAGGCAATGCCAAAGAATGCTCAAACTACCACACAATTGTACTCATCTCACATGCTAGTAAAGAAACGCTCATAATTCTCCAAGCCAGGCCTCAACAGTATGTGAACCGTGAACTTCCAGATGTTCAAGCTAGATTTAGAAAAGGCAGAGGAACCAGAGATCCAATTCCCAACATCTGTTGGATCATCGAAAAAGCAAGAGAGTTCCAGAAAAATATCTGCCTCTGCTTTATTGACTATACCAAAGCCTTTGACTGTGTGTATCACAACAAACAGTGGAAAATACTTAAAAGAGATGGGAATACCAGACTAGCCGACCTCCCTCCTGAGAAATCTGCATGTAGGTCAGGAAGCAACAGTAGAACTGGACATGGAACAACAGACTGGTTCCAAATAGGAAAAGGAGTACATCAAGGCTGTATATTGTCACCCTGTTTATTTAACTTAAATGCAGAGTACATCATGAGAAACACTGGACTGGAGGAAGCACAAGCTGGAATCAAGATTGCCAGGAGAAATATCTATAACCTCATATATGCAGATGACACCACGCTTATGGCAAAGTGAAGAGGAACTAAACAGACTACTGATGAAAGTGAAAGATGAGAGAGAAAAAGTTGGCTTAAAATTCAACATTCAGACAACTACAATCATGGCATCTGATCCCATGAGTTCATGGCAAATAGAAGGAGAAGCAATGGAAACAGTGACAGACAATTTTGGGGGCTCCAAAACCACTGCAGATGGTGACTGCAGCCATGAAATTAAAAGACACTTGCTCCTTGGAAGAAAATTTATGACCAACCTAGACAGTATATTAAAAAGCAGAGGCACTTTGCCTACAAAAGTCCGTTTAGTCAAAGCAATGGTTTTTCCGGTAGTCATGTATGGATGTGAGAGTTGGACTATAAAGAAAGCTGAGTGCCAAAGAATTAATGCCTTTGAACTGTGGTGTTGGAGAAGACTCTTGAGAGTCCCTTGGACTGCAAGGAGATCCAACCAGTCCAACCTAAAGGAAATGAATCCTGAATATTCATTGGAAGGACTGATGCTGAAGCTGAAACTCCAATAGATTTGCCACCTGATGTGAAGAACTGACTCATTTGAAAATCCCTGTTGCTGGAAAAGATTGAATGTGAGAGGAGAAGGGGATGACAGATGATGAGATGGTTGGATGGCATCACTGACTCAATGGACATGAGTTTGAGTAAGCTCCGGGAGTTGGTGATGGACAGGGAGGCCTGGAGTGCTACAGTCCATGAGGTTGCAAAGAGTCGGACACGACTGAGCAACTGAACTGAACTGAATAATTCCTGGGCATAAAATTGTACAATATGATACTTATACATACTAGAGCTCATAAATAAATATTTGTATTCTTTGGAGCTGTGTTTTTCATCATGTCTAATCAGAAAGAAATATGTGTAAGTTCAAGATGACTTATCCCCACTTCAATTTCTGTCACTTACTATTCACATATTCACACACAGCATAAATCTATCTGATCATCTGGGTTTCTAAAATAACTCCAGTAAGATTTCAGACACCTAATATTGTTAATAATAAAAGCTCTACGTGTCTTTTTCATTTATGAGGGTGTTAATTCCATACTTTAGTTTACTGTGCTAAATTCACTCTTCATCTAGTTTTTGATATTTTTATTTTTTCTTTATAAAGTCATTTCCATCATTTTCTCTTGTGTTCACAAATTCTGAGCAAGTAGGAAAATATTGCTAAAATCATCGTCACCACATATTGTGTTTTCTTAAACTTTCTACCAATAACTGACTTTCCAATAGTCAAATCCAGTTAATTCTCTCTGGCATTCATCAACTATCCAAAGTGGTTTCTCTGTATCACTTTGTTCTTCTTATTAACATTCATATAGCATTTGTTTTATCCTTGGCCCTGCCTTAAACACTTTTCTTATATTAAATCATTTAGTCCTCACATCAGCTTTATAAAGTAGATGCTCTTATCCCCTTGATGGATGAGGAAACTGAGGTACAAAGAGATTAAATTACTCACCCTTCATAGTGAGTAAGCAGTGGAGCCATCATGAGGCCTAGGTAGTCATGGTTGGACTTTCTTTTTTTTTTAATTTATTTTTTCTTTTTTATATAAATTTATTTATTTTAATTGGAGGTTAATTACTTTACAATATTGTATTGGTTTTGCCCTACATCAACATGAATCCGCCACAGGTATACACGTGTTCCCCATCCTGAATCCCCCTCTCTCCTCCCTCATTCTTTCCTCTTTTGGCTTAAAGCATACTACTCATTTCCTATCTTTCTGGACACTTTTAAATTTCCTTTATTAGACCTTTCTCTTTCAATGGGGTGGTTCCCTGAAGCTTCCCAGCATTCTATTCTTGTAATGTTCAGTTCAGTTCAATTCAGTCTCTCAGTCATGTCCAATTCTTTGTGACCCCATGAATCGCAGCACTCCAGGCCTCCCTGTCCATCACCAACTCCTGGAGTTCACTCAAACTCATATCCATCGAGTCAGTGATACCATCCAGCCATCTCATCCTCTGTCATCCCTTTCTCCTCCTGCCCCTAATCCCTCCCAGCATCAGGGTCTTTTCCAATAAGTCAACTCTTCACATGAGGTGGCCAAAGTATTGGAGTTTCAGCTTCAACATCAGTCCTTCCAATGAACACCCAAGACTGATCTCCTTTGGGATGGACTGGTTGGACCTCCTTGCAGTCCAAGGGACTCTCAAGAGTCTTCTCCAACACCACAGTTCAAAAGCATCAATTCTTTGGCACTCAGCTTTCTTCATAGTCCAACTCTCACATCCACACATGACCACTGGAAAAACCATAGCCGTGACTAGATGGACCTTTGCATAATCTAAAAATAGAGGTGGATGTTACATCTATACCTCCAGAGACATACCTCCAAGTTGAATGCATATTTCAACCACCAACAAGGCACCTCCAATTTGGAAGCTGAACTTTGCATTTGAACTTGAACTTTGAACAACCTTAAACTTTGCATTTGCTTCAATTTCCCCAAATTGTTCTTCAGTTCCAATATCTACACCTATTGGTGGACTCTAAGCCTACCTCATTTCCCATGTACTATCTTGTGCCAAGTTCTCTTGATTTTAGCCTTACAGAGGGCTCTCTCTTGCCCCGATGTCTAATCTCACTATTATTGAGTTAGTTTAGCAACTATAGGTAGGTGTTAATTTTCTACAGTCTTAAAACTCACTAATAATTTGCAGTTGCTAAAAGTTATTTATTGAATATTGTACAATTAGCTCATGCTAGCATTCTCTGCAGCTTGAGATGTTTTAATTATTTCAATACTGTTATTCCTCTAATAGCCCCAGCCTGAGCCTGTTCTTGGGCTAGATTCCTGCCTTCTATTTGCTAAGAAAGAACCCAGTTCCTAGTTTGTCTTAGTAATGTTCTCCTTTAGGAAAAAGATACTTTTAGGGTCAAGCCTTTTTCAGAGTCTTGTAAAAAAACATGAGCTTTTCTGCTTTCTCCCTTAGCTGTTACCAATGCACAAATAGAATGCAAAGAGATAAAAATATTTTAAGAAACACCTGGCATGCTTTTCTTTGGGCTCCTTCCCTGATTTACAAAATCTCTTTGGGGATGATATTATTACAAGATATATTATCTCTCACCTAGACTTTTGCAACAACTTTCAAATTTGTTTATCTCTGTGTTCAGTCTAATTTATTCTCTATGTAATCAGTTCAGTTCAGTCAGTCGTATCTAACTCTTTGCGACCCCATGGACTGCAGCATCTCAGGGTTCCCTGTCTGTTACCAACTCCTGGAGCCTACTCAAACTCATGTCCATCACGTCAGTGATGCCATCTAACCATCTCATCCTATATATAATAATCTTTCTAAAATGGAAAAAAAAATCAATTGGTCACTGGATAAAGTGAAAAATTTTTCAGAATGGCTTTGGATCTTTGACAAGTTAGTTGGATATGACCTCTCCAGCCTCATCTCTCTTTCCAGTGACATCCTCTAAATTCAAGTCACAGCAACTTCTGGCCTTTATGACTTTGCACAAGCTTTTCCCCTTTCTCTAATGCCATTTGCTCTTTTCATATCCATCAAGAGCTGACCCTGACGTGACCTCCGGATGCTCTTACCAAGTCTCTCTAACCACTTACCCATCATCTTACCCACAACAGCCCTGCTAGGCTAGGACTCTTGTGCCTGATTTTCATCTGGGTCCTGGCTACCAACACTTCTTATAGTTGTCTTAGATCCAATCTTTTATTTATAAAATTTCATTTAGATTCTATGACTTTCTTCTTATTAATTTTTAGATATGATTTTACTTCTGACATTTTTTCCCCACCTGAAGCAACTATCCCACAAGATGAAACCTTGACCCCCAGACTCAGTCATCTTTCAGGAAACTCCTATAAATCCGATGACCTCTCACAGATATCATGCAGTCTGTTAAAAATCTTTCCATTCTTCTCAGAAAGAATTGATCACTTGGAACTTCCAGGGTCATCCTCTAATCATACCTCTATTATAATATTTATGTATTGCAGTTATATGTGTATTCATGCAAAGTCACTTCAGTTGTGTTCGACTCTTTACAACCCCATGGACTGTAGCCCCAGGCTCCTCTGTCCATGGGATTCTCCAGGCAAGAATACTGGAATGGGTTGCCATGTCTTCCTCCAGGGGATCTTCCTGACCCAGGGATTGAACCTGAGTCTCTTATGTCTCCTACATTGGCAGGTGGATTCCTTACCACTAGCACTATTTGGGAAGTCCCTTTGCGGTTACAACTACTGTAATACTTCAGACCATATTCCCAGGTGTGAAAAATATAACTTGGCATTTCTGTAATCCACTTCTGTTGAACCTTCTATTGGACCCTGTCATTGTTGTTCCCAGAGACCCTCATATCCCTTTATCACTTCTGTTTGGCCCTCCCCACACATCAGTGTGCCTTCAGTTTCCTCAGCCTGCACCTGCAATTCTGCAGAGAACTACCTTCAGACGGCTGGGACTGCTTCTCCCAGAAAAGCTCGGAGAGCTGGAGGTGCCTAGGAATTACTTCCCTCTAGGGCGACTATTAGCCAGTGATTGGATGGTGAGGGAGTCCCAGTCAAGGGACAAGAGGACTCTCTACCCCGAGGTGTAGGCTGTAGCCATTTCTGTGGGACTTTGTCTAAACTGTTACTTGACTTCTTTCTCCTCTATACTCTGCTTCCCCTTTTTCCTCATTGGTTTCTCTCAGGACTATTTCCCCAGTAATTCACTTGCACAGGACTCCCTGCCTCACAATTGACTCCTGGGACTCTTGACTTAAGACTCCACTTAATCGCCCTTTTAAATCCATTTTGTTTGATTACAGAAAAAATTATCTAAATGAATTATGAATAAACGTCATCACTTCAGATTTCATCTCAACCAACTCAGAATTTTTATCAGATCTCTTTTCTATGAGTTCTGGTTGAGTAGTCATGCTGGTGGTGATTTTTTTTTTAATAAGATAATAAAGGATGGTGTCCAGCTGGACTCAGTTGTCAGAATCTATCAAAGTGATATATTATCTTGCTACTCATTTATCTGTTTCCATGTTTTCTATGGCTACAGTACAAGCTTTACAGTGCTAGGT
>SJYQ01001273.1:350613-365421 GCA_006410935.1 Redunca redunca
AAAAAAAAAAAACTTGAATGAATTTAGGAGTTCTACACCTTTCAGTCACTTGGATTACTACTTTTTCTTTTTTGAATAGATTTTTTAAATGGGAATAGAGTTAATGTAGGTATCTGCATCCTCTAGATCATTTGTTATTGATAATAGAGGAAGTAAACATTACCGAAAAGTTTGGATCCTCTGAATTCTCTGCCCCATGTCTTATTTCCCTTCCTCTCTCCAGAGGTAACCACCTTAGTGTGTTTTACTAGTCTTTTTCTTTTACTATGTATATATGTATCCATAAATAATTGTGTTGTCTTTTCTATTTTACATAAAGAATCTGCCAATTGTAAAAATAAATAAATAAATAAAAATTCTTATACTTAAAACAGAGACACTCACTGTTGAGTGGAAATAATAACAATATAACACCTTTGTAAACTGGGCATTATCATCCTAGCCTTACAGGTAATGCAAATGAGACTCACAGATATTAAATAATTAAGGCAAATGAAGATAGTTGATTAATAGTAGAACCAGACTGGGGCTTCCCTCATAGCTCAGCTGGTAAAGAATCCACCGGCAATGCAGGAGACCCTGGATCAGTCCCTGGTTTGGGAAGATCCCCTGAAGAAGGGATAGGCTACCCACTCCAGTATTCTTGGGCTTCTCTGCTGGCTCAGTTGGTAAAGAATCCGCCTGCAATATGGGAGAGCTGGGTTCAATCCCTGAGTTGGGAAGATCACCTAGAGGAGGGCATGGTGACCCACTCCAGTATTCTTGCCTGGAGAATCCCTCTGGACAGAGGAGCCTGCCGGGCCTCAGTCTATGGGGTCTCAAAGAGTTGGACATGACTGAGTGACTAAGCACAGCCCAGAACCAGAGTATAGGTGTTCTGACTTAATATAAATTCTTCCGCATTACCCATGCCTGCCTTCCTCCTCACCAGGTCTCATAGCTATTTCTCTATGCTTGGGGCTCAATGGAAGGTCGTGCTTATGCTGATCTCAGCCACCAGAAAAGCAAATCTTCCCACAGACCTGTTAGAGCAGACTAGAGTCATTCTAAAGGCTTTGTCACTACTGGAAATAAAACCCAGAATGTTCCTTCCTGGGCTTCCTTCTTAAATATTAATATTAATCAACTCCTTTCTTTCCTCCTTAGAGAAACTCTCTGCAGTTTGAAACTTCCATTGGAAACATGCCTGTAATAAGATCAGGCATCAGTTTTGATATCATTTTTATCTGCCTTCTATGGGGGGAGGGGAAGAGGTCTTGCCACACTGGAGGAGAAGTAGTGGGTCTTTAGGGAAAGTGTGTGATTGTAGCTCAAATCAAAAAGAAGACCAAATAGTAAGGGAACTATCCTATGATGGCAAGGGAAGAAATGTACTCCAGGAGCATTTGATATAAGGACAATGCTTTTGAATGATTGATATTAGAGTGAATAAGAAGTCTTAGCACTGTACTCTTTCTTAATCCCATCAATTCTCACTCTCAGGAGTTCAGGGCCTTAGATCAGGTTGTATCTTGTAAGATTTAGAAGACATCTCTGGTATCTTCAGAGGAGCAGAGATGGCATGACCTCTTGTTATGCACGTGTGCAGGCTTCTGAGCCCTCCTGTTTTAGCATCGTACCTTTGCTGAGTTGTGTGACTACAGAAACTGCATGGAGCGATGCTGCTCACATACTCTGCTTAGCAGGAGGGAGGAACAGAGCAGTTTGAAAGATGTGATTTAGTTAATATGCTACACTTTGCCTCTCAGGCACTTGGGGGCACATCTTTTGTTATTCTGCTTATTTTTCCTGACAAGGGCATGATTTGGCAGTTTGTTAGGGAACAACATTACATTCAATGGAAGAGCGCTTTCCGTTTTAAAACTTTTAACTTGAATTAATGTCATGTAGAGTGTATTTGTTTTAACCTATTGACTCTCAGCACTTACACACCTTAGGAAGATCCATCCATATGTACAGAACCTGAAGTCATTTGCAACTTTGTAATGTGTCTCACTGTAGCATTCTTAAATGCCGTTATGAATTAAATACAGTAGTATCATCTTATATTCCATTTTGAGATCATAAAGTTGACATTTGCTTTTTGCAAATAAATTTCATGCAAAAATTGGCATAGTACTCTCTCCAGCTTATACATTTATGGTATTTTCATCTTTTTCACTTAAAACCTTGAATAGTAATTTAGGGGCTTTTTTAATTCCTAGAGATATATTGGGAATGAAAAGATGTCTATATTAGGAAATATATTAAAAAGCTAAATAATAATTTGTATGTTCAGGACTGCCTTCCTGTAAAATTTTTAAGTTTAATAAAATTTGACCTCAGCTAAAAAGCTTCCTAATGTGTATGTCCCCTCCTTCTAGTATCCACTGTCCACAGGATGACCTTTTACCTTCTTTACGTATACCTCTGTGCCTCCAGGAGTATGGGTCTCTTCTGCATCAAAAGCCATGGTGACTCCTTCTGAAAGAGCTGAGGACTCCTTACCACTAGAGTCTAGGAGGGGCTGATAGCTAGGATATCCTTGTTTCCTGCTTAACAGTGTCAGCTCCTGAATGATCCTCAGCACCATGCTCCAGCTTCAGGACTTCAATTACCTCTGAGGATGATTTGTTGCCATTCAGTTGCTAAGTAGTGTCCAACTCTTTGCGACCCCTTGGATGGCAGTACTCCAGGCTTCCCTGTCCTTCACAATATTCTTGAGTTTGCTCAAACTCATGTCCATTTAGTCAGTGATGCCATATAACCATCTCATCCTCTGTCTTCCCCTTCTCCTTCTGAACTCAATCTTTACCAGCAGCAGGGTCTTTTCAAATGAGTCAGCTCTTTGCATCAGATGGCCAAAGTATTGGAGTTTTCAGCTTCAGCCTCAGTCCTTCCAATGAATATTCAGGACTGATTTCCTCTAGGATTGACTGATTTGATTTCCTTGCAGTTCAAGGTACTCTCAAGAATCATCTCCTTCACCACAATTAGAAAGCATCAATTCTTTGGTGCTCAGCCTTCTTTGTGGTCCAACTCTCACATTCATATGTGACTGTTGGAAAAACTATATCTTTAACTAGATGGACCTTTGTCAGCAAAGTGATGTCTCTGCTTTTTAATATGCTATCTAGGTTTATCATAGCTTTCCTTTCAAGGAGTAAGCATCTTTTCATTTCATGGCTGCAGTCACTGTCTGCAGTGTTTTTGGAGCCCAAGAAAATAAAATCTATCACTGCTTCCACTTTTTCCCCATTTATTTGCCATTAAGTGATGGGACTGGAAGCCGTGGACTTAGTTTTTTGAACGTTGAGTTTTAAGCCAGCTTTTTCTCTCTTCTTCCACCCTCCTCAAAGACTCTTTAGTTCCTCTTCCCTTTCTGCCATTAGAGTGGTATCATCTGCATATCTGAGGTTGTTGATATTTCTCCTGGCAATCTTGATTCCAGTTTGTGATTCAACCAGCCTGGCATTTCACATGTTATACTCTGTAAATAAGTTAAATAAACAGGGTGACAATATGAAGCTTTAATGTACCCCTTTCCCAATTTTGAACCAGTCTGTTGTTTCACGTCTGGTTCTAACTGTTGCTTCTTGGCCTGCATACTGGAATGGCTTCCTCTAAATAACCAACTGGGCACTCTCACTTGTCTCAAGTCTGGTTAGATGCCCCCTCCTCAGGAAGATCTCCCCTTGTTACCCTATCTGAAATAGACCTTCCATCATCTCTCTATACTCTTACCTTATATAGTTTATTTTTTTTCCTAACACATTTTACTACTTGACATCATATTAGACATCTTTAAAAAAAATCTCTCCCTCCTCATAAGGTATAAACATCATGAGAACTGTTTAAGTTTCTGAGAGAGTAAGTGCACAATATTTATGGAATTAATGAATGAATACATGCTATGGAAATGAGAAATGCAAGATTATAAGGAGAATTGATATATTTGGAAAGAAACCTAAAATTCTTTGTTTCATCATCTTCCATGATGATTAATTTTGTTTAGAACTCTTATTCAGACTAAAGGCCTGCTTTTAATTAGAGGTTACACACATACACAGACACACAATCACACAGGTGTTTAGCCAATGACAAGCAAATTAAGATATTGAATATTTAACCAGTTTAGAGGAAAGAATTACATTTCAAAACCTTAGCTTTCTTTTTGAAGTTATTTTTGTATGCAAACACTGTATTTATTATCTTTCTGACTCTTTTTTAACCACTGAGATGTTCATTTATCTTGAAATTCTCTAACTGAACTAAGTTATATGTACAAAGTCTTAGTTCTGGTCAAAATATTTGATTATATACACACAGTGTCAATCTGCAATAAGATTTAGCCAATATTGGCAGATCAGAGTCTATATTTTTAAAGTATAGCAACAGTTTTCCATGGAATAGGAATGTTTGTTCTGTAAACTTTCGGAAAAAGCTTGACACTGTTTTTGAGGTAGCTTTATGTATAAGGCTTCTTGGTGACTCATATGGTAAAGAATCTACCTGCAGTGCAGGAGACCTTGGTTTGATCCCTGGGTCAGAAAGATCCTCTGGAGAAGGAAATGCAATACTATCCATATTTTTGCCTGGAGAATTCCATGGACAGAGGAGCCTGGTGGGCTACAGTCCACGGGGTCCAAAAGAGTCAGACAAACTGAGCAACTAATGCTTTCACTTTTCACTTTCACTTATGCATAAGACTATGATGCGAAGACAGTGGAGAAAGCTATGTAAAAGCAGGATGTGGTGACTGTAAAATGCGGTGCTTTTTTTCTATTCCTGCCTGTCTACCTGTTAGTGGTGAAGCCAGACCTTCCTCCTAGTCTAGGTTAGAGTCCTGTTATTCTCTGAATTAACCTCTTTTTCCTGCCATTGCCATTAACAGAGAATTCTTTTGGAACTGTAAAGCTGTAAATTCCTTGGGAAAGGAGGACTATGAACTTGGAAATGTGAGCATGGACTTTTCTGGAGCCAGGACACCACATTAATCAGGAGCACCCTGTGTTAGGATCGGGGGTCCAGAAGCCACTGAATAAGGAAAGTAGGAGGGCAGTTTACTAATGAATACTGCTGCTTGTTATTTGGCAAGGACCTCACATAGAAGGAAATGGCAACCCACTCCAGTATTCTTGCCTGGAGAATCCCATGGAGGGAGGAGCCTGGTAGGCTACAGTCCACGGGTTTGCAAAGAGTCGGACACAACTGAGCTACTTCACTTTCACCTTCACATACATTATCCTAGTTAGCCTTCACAATTATGCTACTAGGCAGATGTTATTAACCCTATATTACAGAAAAGAAAATCTGAAACCTAAGAGATGAAATAACTTACTAATGTTTCCCAGTTAATAAATCATGAAGGCAGGGTTTGAGCCCTGTTCTAAACGGCTCACAATCCGTGCTTTTTGTGCTATACCATATCACTAGAAGCGAAAAAAAATGGTGACACAGACAAACTTAGGCACCATTACTTTGTGTTGTTAATACTTGCCTAACACTGTGTACTTTCAGATGGTAAAGAATCTGCCTGCTATGCAGGATACCCAGGTTTGATCCCTGGGTTAAGGAGATCATTGGAGAAGGAAATGGTAACCCACTCCAGTATGTTTGTCTGGAAAATTCCATGGACAGAGGGGCCTAGTGGGCTACAGTTCATAGGGTTGCAAAGAGCTAGACACGACTGAGCAATAAACATACACATGTACTTTAATCAAGCTGAACATATGGAATAAAAATGGAATATAATGTAAAATAAGGTGTATTTTTTATTTGATAAGGACAGCCTTACCTTTAGGACTCTGGAGGTCACTGGAGTGGGAGTGTACAAATTTCACGAGGGCCTGCCTAAAGTGTTTTTTAGGAGAAAAAACCTTTTAAGTCTCCAAACCAGCTTTGAGCACTCAAGTAGATATGCCAGTATATTTATGACACAGGTAAAAAAAGAGGGACCAAACCTGAAATACATAAGTAAACCCTGGAGGGATAACCCAAGGAGCCTTTTAGGACATCCTTCTGGTGGAAAGTTGGGTTCAGAGTTATGTTTATCTGAGTATTAAAAGAAACATAGCCTAAAATGCACCCACAAGGTGTTAAGTAGGACATCGCTACACAAGTGCCATCACCTGGAATGGGCTGTGGAATTCTTTCTACTGTGTTATAGCTTTCCTTAAGAATATTATTTCCTCTCTAGTCTGTGCTTGAGGGACATATTAAAATCCTTTATCCCTAAATTCAGTCTGTTATAGCCAGTGCCACCTAAGGCCCTCAGAGACACCCTCCTCCTTTAAGTGTTTCCCTTGAAACATTTAATTTTCTCTCTCACATGATTGGCGCTGGCCAGGGCTGGCAGTACCACTGGGGTGGCATGGTGAAATTATTCCTACTGACTAGCATGGTACTCTTTTTGCAGGATCATATGCAATTTTGGATGATTCTCACTTACATAGGACATAGGATGAATTCAGGTTTCTGGCTACACATAACTGAACTCTGACCCTTGACATTGCACTGTGTATATATGCTCATTTACCTGCTCTTGCCTGTTTCTCCACTATAAAGAACCTGAATGTATCTATCATGTTATGAAGCAGGTGCTTTTGGAGAAAATTAATATGTGTTCTAATTGGCAAGCTGAGGAAGTAGTCTGAAAAAGGGGAAAATTCCAAAACATTAATCAGGGGAAAAATAAATAGACAACTTTTTGTGCCAGTAAGAAAAGTATAGCATCAACATGAGCATTAGACACCTCTGAGTGCTAGGCTTTAATAACAGGGAGGGACACAGTATAATAATTGGCCCAGATCTTGATTACTTTTCCTAATGAGAGTGAAGCACAGCATGGAAAAGTGACAACTTGAGATAATTCAAAATGTCACATTAGCTTTGGGTTTCAATCTCTTCTATAACCAGTCTTCATAAAAACTGCTAATGAGTAGTAAATTAGACTGATTTGAGTTTTACTTCAATTTGCTTCTTGTGCAAATCTTTAGAGAAAGGGTGTAAGGCAGTGGGATGTCGTAGATAGCATATTAGAGCAGAAGTAACGTAACCTGAGTTAGAGGCTGCACTCTGCAATTAACAATCTGTGAGTCTCTGGGCAAGGCAAGCAAAGAAATTAGCTGTTCATGAACATCTGTCGGGCACCATGCATTGTGTTAGGTCCAAAGGAGACAGGTAAATAAGGCTGGTGCCATGTCCTCAAGCTGCTCACAGTCTGGTGGTAGAGAGATAATGTAGAAAGATAATATGTAGAAAGATATGTAGAAAAATAATCGGAATATCTTATGACAAGTCTTTCATAGAGTTATGGGCAATGGACTATGGGCATTCAGAATATAGGACTGTGATTAACAATGAGAAAATCAAGAAGGGTACATGTAAGTAATAATTAAAATAATTAATGCATTTTAGGAAGTATCAATACATTGAAAAGAGTAAAATGAAACAGATATTAACTTTAATCACACATTTTATTTAATCCAAAGTACTATTTCAACATATAGTAGATATAAAGTTGTTAATGAAGTAAGTTTACACCCTTTTTTTAACTCTTTTTTTTTTACTAAGTCTTTGAAATTCAATGTGACATACAGTCGCACAGCACGTTTAAATTTGGACTAGCCACATTTCAAGTGCCTAGTGGCCACATGTGGCTAGTGGTTACCATCTTGAACAATATAAGATTAGTCTGCATCTATGTCCAAAAAGACTTAAAGCATTTGTGCACCAGTCAATGAGGGATTCCTAGCTTAATATGAGGACAGGCAAAAAGGATGTAGGGGCTTTAATTCTCAATAGCAATGGTTCTAATATATGGGTTCATAAACTGATTCTGGACTGAGTTCATAAGAATCTTCTAGGAAGCTTGCAAAAGACAGATTCCTGGATCTTTGAGGTTTCAAATTATTGGATTTGGGTAGAGCTTAGAAATATGTATTTTATAAAAGAACTCTGATTATACCTAGGTGTGTGCAAGGCTGGGAACTACTGACAATCCACTAATAGGAGGCACCTCTGATGATCACAAAGTTCATTTAATTTTAGGCAGCATCAGCAGAAGAATAGTTCTCTGTGTGGATGAGCTGCAAGTTAAGTATTTCTTGAGAAGCTGCATCCTTTCTCTTGGACTGGTGTGGTGTCTAGAGTGGTCCTCCCTCCCCATTAGTTCTGTCTACTTGTTCAGCTGAGAGTTGATGGTGTCTCTGCACCAAGCTTCAAGAAAGTGTGCATATATCATTTGCCCACTTGATTCATACATTTTTGTCTGATGTCTTTCAAATGAGTTGTCCCAGACTTGGCTATGAGATCCTTCTTGTGGACACTAAAAAAAAAAAAAAAAAAATTTTCACGCACCCCTCTCCAGGTTTACCACATCAGAAACTTAGGGAGTGGGGCCTCAAATGATTATTTTTACAAACTCCCCAGGGATCACTTGGTGTCGGAAAAGTAGCTGGGTTGTAGTGACCTAGAGAGTCTTTGGGAATGTATAACTAAGATTACTACTCTCATTGCTAGATTTTAGAGCTGTTTTGCCACCATATAGAATGTGGTATAATGGCCTTAGGCAGTCCTTGTTTGGTGTTTGGCTCTTTAGCTCACTAACTGTGTGATTTTGTTATTTACCATATTTGACCCTTTTTTTCCTTATGAGTAAAATGGGAATAATAATCAATTAATAAGGCTATTGTTAGTGCCCTGGGGCTCACTTCTTTGTTCTCTTTATGTTTGATCATTCTGTGATCTCATTTGGTCTGATGACTTGATGAGCTTTTAAACTTTCCAACTAACTTGCCCTCTTTCTTTAACCTGGACCATCTGTGACTAACTTCTTTAAGCATATTTTTACTTGAATATATGATTAGCTTCTCAAATATAACATGCCTAAAGCATCACTCCCTGATCAGTTTCCAAAATTAGTTTCAACTGTAATCTGACTCATCTTGCTGCTGCTGCTGCTGCTAAGTCACTTCAGTCGTGTCTGACTCTGTGTGACCCCATAGACGACAGCCCACCAGGCTTCCCCATCCCTGGGATTCTCCAGGCAAGAACACTGGAGTGGGTTGCCACTTCCTTCTCCAATGCATGAAAGTGAAAAGTGAAGTCACTCAGTCATGTCTGACTCTTAGCAACCCCACGGACTGCAGCCTACCAGGCTCCTCTGTTCATGGGAGTTTCCAGGCAAGAGTACTGGAGTGGGTTGCCATTGCCTTCTCTGCTGACTCATCTTAGTAAATGGCAATGCCAAACTTCCAGTTGCATAGGTCAAAAACCTTGGATTCATCCTTGATTCTTTTCTTTCACATTTCACATTAGCAAATCTTGTCATCTCTGCTTTTAAAATTATACAGAATTTGATAAATTTCTCATCAAGTCTACCATTACCATTCTGGATATTTCTTGTCTTGATTATTTCAATAAGATAAACTATTTTCCTTTTTTGTTTCTGTCCTTTTTCCATTGTTTGTTCTCAACAGTGTAGCCAGAGCTACTACTATTTTTTACCCAAGGATACCAGAGATTTTTTTTTAAATCAATTTTGTGAGACTTTCATTAGAAACAGGAAACCAGTCCAGCAAATATTTTGAGGGGGGCTCTTTGGCTGAGATATTGGGTCCTTATTCCCATAAAACTTGCTAACATAGATTTGTAATTGGATTGTTCTTTCTTCTGGAAAGTGGATATCTATGGAATTTATTACTTGTTTTTCCATTTCTAGGGATTTTCCTAACCACTGTCCACATGACTATAGCAGGAATTACTATGTTGATTAAGTGTAGTCATATTCCCTTAAAATGGGGTTGAGCATGTGGTAAGCATCTATACCACAATCAGTGAGTTTATTTCAATAGAATTTGGACTCAGGACTGAGACATGAGCCTGTATCTCCATGAGTACATGTCCTGGGTTGAATTGTGCCCTCCTCAAATATATGTTCAAGTTCTAACCCCTTCCCAACCCCAGACATCCCTGATAACCCTGGGGAGTGACTTTATTTGGAAATAGGGTCTTTGCAGACGTAACCCAAGTTAAAATGGGGTCTGAGGAGCAAAGGCAAGTTTATAAGAAAGAATGATACTGGTATGTTGAGAGAAGCCAGAGAATAAATCCTAATAGCATTTGAATTTCTGATTCCAATTTCCCTTGAGCCCATACTGAGCACCAACAGTATTTCATTTACAATACATTTCCAGGTCAGTTTTAGTTAGTTTCTGTTACTTGCAACCACAATAATACTAATCAATTCATTCTTCCTCCAGAGGCCCTTCTTTTGTGGATCAGCTTTTCCTTCTGGACTTCATGTATTTAGAAACATAACTCTTCCCTTACTCTTTGAATTGTTGTTATTGTTCAGTCACTTAAGTTTTGTCTGACTCTTTGAAGCATGTCCTGTAGCAGGCCAGGTTTCCCTGTTCTTCACTATTTCCCAGTTTGTTCATGTCCATTGAGTCGGTGATGCTATCTAACGATCTTGTCCTCTGCTGCCCCCTTCTCCTTTTGCCTTCCATTTCTCCTAGCATCAGGGTCTTTTCTAATGAGTCAGTTCTTTGAATTAGATGGCCAGAGTATTGAAGCTTCAGCTTTAGCATCAGTCCTTCCAAAGAATATTTGAGGTTGATGTCCTTTAGGATTGACTGGTTTGATCTCTTTGTTTCAACTAGCAATAGTTTAAAGCATCACTGATTTATCTCTTGGGACTCAAGGCAAACAGTTTGTTTTTTACTTGAATGCTATGGATTTGGAAATGACTCCCACAGAAAGAAAACAATAATAATGAAAAAAATTTCTCATTAGAGAAATTTTCCTTGTTTCATGACTTCTTTAGAGACCATTACACTGGAGGGCTTTCTGAACTTCATTTCTGAAAACCTGCTGAATATAAAGTACTGTTCTAGGTGCTGGAGGAATACAAAGATGAATGAGACATTGTTACTTTCCTCAAAGAGTTTAGAGATCAGTAAAGGAAGAGACCTGAAAACAATACAGTAAAAGCTAGGATGGGACGAAGCAAGTGCTATGATAGAAGTGGGATCAATAGGTTCAGAAGAGAGTGTGTTTATTTCTAACTGTGGTTGTCAGTGAAGGCTTGAATTAGCCAAAGAATTTTGAAACATGGAGATAGATGATCCCTCACTATTAAAAAAGCTAGGTTAAATGTCCCTGTTAAATACTCTCGCAGCTTCCTGTTCATCTGCCTATTGTGTGTATTTTCCCCACTGCACTGCAAGTTCTGTAAGAGCGGTGATCACATTTGTCATGGTCAGTATTATGTCTTCAGAGCTTACCATTATGCTTAGTACATAGCAGTCGTCAAAATACGCTTTTTGCATGAATGAATGAACTAGGAAAGAATGTCATGCCACATGGAGAATGGAGCAGGAGGGTGATTCTCTCTTTGTGTGGTTTTAAGGACTTCAGTAAGAACAGCTCATGTAGTTTTACTCTAGTATTAATGTGACTAGTTACACTTCATATGTTTTTTCCTTTCTATTTCAACCAGCAGATTCTATTGGCTCTGTTTAAGTTACTGAAAAAATAATTTGTCTGATTGGTCCATCTTTTCCATTTGGGCCATAAATGTCAGTGGCCAGTTGTGTACTGTCTATCTTAGGGTCATTTTTTTCTACCAATAGATCAGTCATCCATAACAGGAAAAAAGTTCTGTAGTTCAAAACATGAATGTCTAAAGAGTGTGATCTAGTTGTGGAATAATTTAACTTAGAAGAAGATTTGGATTTCGCAGGCAATGACTGATCTACCTAGAATATTCCTCCCCTACAATAGCCTAATATGTACCATGAAAAATTGTCTTCCCCACGTTTATCACAGACACAAGAGCTTGGTAGACAATGTTAAGTAAGGTAGGAGATGATCTGGTTAGAACAGATGGAAACACAGATTCAAAGAACAATGTGACCAGCACAGAAATATGGCTTTCGATCCTGGTGTCCCAGTGTTCCTGTGCATGTGAACATGCTCCGTCTGTTACATCGTGTCTGACTCTGCAACCCCATGGACTGTAGCCCGCCAGGCTTCCCTGTCCACTGGATTCTTCAGGTGAGAATACTGGCGTGGGTAACCATTCCCTTCTCCAGGGGATCTCCCCCATCAGGGACTGAACCTGCAACTTCTGCACTCACAGGCGGATTCTTTACCACTGAGCCACTAGGAAAGTACCCCAGTGTTTCTACACATAAGAGATAACTTCTTATTTTCCCCATCCTCTATTTTCTCTGCTCACTTCTAACTTTCTCCAGAAAGAAGGAAAGAAATCTACAGAATTTGTCTTCAGTTCAGTTGCTCAGTAATGTCTGACTCTTTGCAACCCTATGGAGTGCAGCACACTAGGCTTCCCTGTCCATCACCAACTCCCAGAGCTTGCTCAAACTCATGTCCTCAAGTCAGTGATGCTATCCAACCATCTTATGCTCTGTCAGCCTCTTCTCCTGCCTTCAATCTTTCCCAGCATCAGGGTCTTTTCCAAGGAGTCAGTTCTTTGCATTAGGTGGCCAAAGTATTGGAGTTTCAGCTTTAGCATCAGTCCTTCCAATGAATGTTCAGGACCAATTTCCTTTAGGATTGACTGATTTGATCTCCTTGCAGTCCAAGGGACTCTCAAGAGTCTTCTCCAAAACCATAGTTCAAGAGCTTCCATTCATTAATGGCATTGTCTTAATCTTGAATAAGATTTTCAACTAAGTACAGAATTTATACATTATTATATATTTATTTTTTCTTTTCCTAACTGAGTTGTGGCTTCTAACCCATTCTCTTCTCCCTTGGAAGGTGGACTGGACAAAAGAAATAAATGAAATTCACATCTATATGATTAATGCAGTTGTGGAGGTGAAGAAATTCAGACCTGGTGATTCTAGATTTTTTTCCTAAGTTTAAGTGAGGGAGTCAGAGAACACAACAAACAATCACTACTAACAAAAAGGAATCCCTTCATATTGTGCAATATGACTGGGTGTATATGCATATGGCTGTTGGAGATATTGTTGGCAGCTAAGATGGGGTGAAGGAGGCAGGAAATTTGAGTGACTGACTGGCATGAGTATTTGAGATGTACTTGGCATCCATTTAACTATGTTTCTGCCTCCTAGTTCTTAACTTGGTTCAGTAATTTTAATAAATCACTTTGTAGGCCTAATGTTAATAAGGAAATCCCATTGCTTAGCTTTGCCTTGAGGCAGCACAGGCACGCTTTGTAGTGTTGTATTTGGCTGAAATTTCATTTCTCTGTTTGACTATATTCAAAGATGGTTTCTTGCTATTTATTACAATGTGTATGGACTCAGGTTGAGAGAAGTGACCAACAATCTGAAGCATATCTACCTTCATAGACCAGGGCTATAAAGACAAAACTGACCAGTAAACTTGACGTAGGCCTCCTCTAACCTTTCCTAAGCAACAGGTAGTGATGGCATTAAAAAGACTTTTTTTCAAGATAAGTTACCCTACAACTAGAAGCACCTCACAAGAACAACATTACTAATTACTCCAATGATTGAAAGGGCTAAATTTTAATTGTGACTTTCCTCCTTGCCCTCAGCATTGTAGAACCCTATAGCTAAGACTACTGGTTGCTACTCAATAGTCATATTTCCTTCTTATTCCTAATTGGAAGATTTCCTGGACTTCACCATGCCTAGATGTAATACCTGGAACCATGTCAGCTTTCTTATAGCAATGCAGAGGACTGGCTCAAAGACAAAACAGACACATGGGTAGTTATACACTAAAATATAAAAAAAGAACTTTGGTGGGTCCCCAAAGAAGTCATTAAGGTGCTGAGTTAACACAGGGATTTATTACATAATTTATTATTTTAAGTTGTTTTAATCTATTTGTGATTGAAAGCTTCCCAAACAGCACTTTCTTCTTTTCTACTACCCTTTTTTTCTTACTCACATGTCACTTTCCTACATAGTAGGTTTAAGCTGATGAGTATGCTGAACGTTTCTTGAAGGTAGGAACTGTATTTTAGCCGTATCTGGCCATAGCTTTTGGTTTTTACCGGTACTCACTATACTGAGTGAATGGCTGTCAATTTATCTGGATTAAGATGTTAATTAATGTCCCAGGTTACTGATAATAGCTTTAAGAATCACCATTCCTAGAGATATTTATTCTTCAAAATTATAGGGAGTGTTCTATTGTACACTTGGCAGGTATTTGGCAATTTGTATAGTTTAATTTCATTTTATCCTCACAAGAAATTTTGAGTGTAGACAGTAGTACACCTGTTTTTGCATTGAGAAATTTTTCTTAAAAAGAGAATGCAGCTTGCCTAAAGGCACCCTTCTAGGAGTAGCAGAATTATTTTAAACATTTACTGACAACAATATATACAGAAAAGTGCATGTATCATAAGTGCACAGCTCAATGAAGTTTTACAAAGTAAGTACACCATATAATCAGATGTACCTCAATCACAAAACTTTAAGTGTTAGTACCTCAGAAGCCCCCTTGTCTCCTTTCTATTGGTTATCCCTCTCTCCACCAAGGATAACCACTAACTTATTCTAGTAGAAAAGCCTTGCCTGCTTTTTTTCTTTCTCTGTTTAGAGAGAGATGCTAAGCTATAGTCTCTTTTTTGTCTAGCTTCTTCAACATTTTGTTTGTGAGGTTCTTCCATATTATTTCATGTGGTTTAAAATTGTTATTGGTATTGTTCTATAGTGTTCCATTGAATCAACACACATCCTTCTTATATGTATTCCATCTCATGCTCTTTTTAAAAAATACTCTTAAAATTTATATATTAAAATTTTAAAAACTTACATAATTTAATAAAAAAACATTTAAAGCATAAAATTT
>SJYQ01001273.1:367235-380094 GCA_006410935.1 Redunca redunca
ACAGCCATTTTGAATTTTTGCATTTCTTTTCCATGGGGATGGTCTTGATCCCTGTCTCCTGTACAACGTCATGAACCTCTGTCCATAGTTCATCAGGCACTCTGTCTATCAGATCTAGTCCCTTAAATCTATTTCTCACTTCCACTGTATAATCATAAGAGATTTGATTTAGGTCATACCTGAATGGTCTAGTGGTTTCCCCTACTTTCTTCAATTTAAGTCTGAATTTGGCAATAAAATGTTCATGATCTGAGCCACAGTCAGCTCCTGGTCTTGTTTTTGTTGACTGTATAGAGCTTCTTCATCTTTGGCTGCAAAGAATATAATCAGAGATATCCCTCATCCAAGGTAAGGAGCAGCGGCTGCGCTTTGCTGGAGCAGCCTTGAAGAGATACCCCATGTCCAAGGTAAGAGAAACCCAAGTAAGGCGGTAGGTGTTGCAAGAGAGCAGACACACTGAAACCATAATCACAGAAAACTAGTCAATGTAATCACACTAGGACCACAGCCTTGTCTAACTCAGTGAAACTAAGCCATGCCCTGTGGGGCCACCCAAGACAGGCAGGCATGGTGGAGAGGTCTGAAAGAACGTGGTCCACTGGAGAAGGGAATGGCAAACCACTTCAGTATTCTTGCCTTGAGAACCCCATGAACAGTATGAAAAGGCAAAATGATAGGATACTGAAAGAGGAACTCCCCAGGTCAGTAGGTGCCCAACACGCTACTGGAGATCAGTGGAGAAATAACTCCAGAAAGATGGAAGGGATGGAGCCAAAGCAAAAACAATTCCGAGCTGTGGATGTGACTGGTGATAGAAGCAAGGTCCGATGCTGTAAAGAGCAATATTGCATAGGAACCTGGAATGTCAGGTCCATGAATCAAGGCAAATTGGAAGTGGTCAAGCAGGAGATGGCAAGAGTGAAAGTCGACATTCTAGGAATCAGCAAACTAAAATGGACTGAAATGGGTGAATTTAACTCAGATGACCATTATATCTACTACTGTGGGCAGGAATCCCTCAGAAGAAATGGAGTAGCCATCATGGTCAACAAGAGAGTCCAAAATGCAGTACTTGGATGCAATCTCAAAAATGACAGAATGATCTCTAACCATTCAGTATTATGGTAATCCAAGTCTATGCCCCACCCAGTAATGCTGAAGAAGCTGAAGTTGAACAGTTCTATGAAGACCTCCAAGACCTTTTAGAACTAGCACCCAAAAAAGATGTCCTTTTCATTATAGGGGACTGGAATGCAAAAGTAGGAAGTCAAGAAACACCTGGAGTGACAGGCAAATTTGGCCTTGGAATAAGGAATGAAACAGGGCAAAGACTAATAGAGTTTTGCCAAGAGAACGCACTGGTCATTGCAAACACCCTCTTCTAATAACACAAGAGAAGACTGTACACATGGACATCACCAGATGGTCAACACTGAAATCAGATTGATTGATATGTTAGAGTTCCTTATATATTTTGGACATTAACCCCTTATCAGATATATCATTTACAAGTATTTTCTCCTGTTCCATAGGCTGTCCCTTCACTTTGTTGATGCTTTCCTTTGCAGTGTAGAAGCTTTTTAGTTTGATGCCATCCCATTTGTCTATTTTTGCTTTTGTTGCCTATGCAGTATTCATAAAGATCAGATGTTAATTATTCCTATCTGTGTTCCCTACCCAGTCCCACCCTGGTCATCCTTGAAAGGTGGGCACAAAATATGTAAATGGGAAATGCACAATTTATGGTGGAAGTTAAAGTAAGAAGAACTTGTGTCCCAGTTTTTTTCTTTGGGCTTCTGGGAAGGTATTATGTAATAGAATCACCAGCAACACCTTTGGTGCGTGTGTGGGTGGCGAGCCGAGGAGAGTGATAGTATGGTGCATTTATGCAGGAGAAGTCTTGGTATCAGACATCTCCTTTGGCTCCTTTGTGCTATAGAAAGGATGCAGAATATTCTTGTATAATTAGAGGAGATGACACAGAGATAGCTAAGAGTAGCAAGCCAGAAAGCCTGCTTTGGGCAGGGGCCATATGGAGAATATAGCTAAGTTTTTAAATAATTTATGGTATGAATGATGCCAGGATGAGCCAAGTCATCAGAGTGGGCATGGAGATTACCAGTCATGATAAGAAAACAACCAAGTTTTACCAGTCACAAATTTCAATAGCATATACTACAGGGAAGTGAATAATCATAAAGAGCAAGGAACATTTTTAAGGAAGCCAAAAAGTTTCTGGAGGAAAGAATAAAGGACAACTCTTTGATTTAGGAATCTGTCTTCCTTCTGCCATGAGCACACTTAAGATAATATTTATATCCTGGGGCTATGTTGACTTAGAGAAGGGGATGTGGCAGAAACCTTGACAGACTCTGCAAGTACCAGAAGATATTGTGTTAATATCATTATTTAAAGTAAATATGACTGAGTTACTTGGCTTGGTAAGCTTACATTTTCCCACTACCCTATAAAATAGGGGATTTGAGAGCATGATAAGCCCAGAGATAAAAAATAAAGAGCCCATATTTTTCATTCAACTGTGTTTGTAATATGTTAAATTATTCACTCTTACAATGGCAGTTAAACAGAAAACATGTAATACATGACATGTAACCAAATGCCTCTTGAAGATCCCTCCTCATTGAATTCCACAGTGTATCCTTGGGTCTTGATATATAGGTTTCGGTTATGTGATCTGGGGAAATATCCCTGATTATGTGATTCTCAACTGTATTTGTAAAGCTCAGTTTTACAGTTTTTGTCGGTTGTTAAGTTTACCAGCTTGAACATTTATTAGAGCTGAAATGAGACGGAGGCTGTTGTTAGTGGCAGGAACAACCTTGAATAAGAACTGATGGAGGGCAAAGATCATATTAATAGAACTGTAAATGTGCTACGTGAGCTAGGGAGCAGTTCTGTATCTGGGTCAGTTTCTCTGTTCCAGGACAGTAGAATCTTCTTTCCCTGCACCAGCTTTTCTGCCATCCTATTGCCCAGGGAAATGATACATCAGAATACTATGAGTTCAAGCCCTCCTGAGGTGTAATAAGGAGTGTATATTTTCACAGTATTAGCTTTGAAATTGGCAGTAGTGAGCTGGTCATCTTCTTAGCCCTTTTATTATACTGTTCTCTGTTTGTGATTTTTTAACCAAGAATATAGTCATATGTTTTGGGCTTCCCAGGTGGCTCAGTGGTAAAGAATCCACCTGCTAATCCAGGAGACATAGGGGACACAGGTTCATCTCTGGGTCAGGAAGATCCCCTGGAGGAGGAACTGGCAACTCACTCCAGTACTCTTGCCTGGAAAATTTCATGGACAGATGAGCCTGGTGGGCTGTAGTCCATGGGGTCCCAAAGAGTCAGACATGACTGAGCACGCACCCACATGTAGCCATATGTTTTATCATTGTGTAATCTCTGTATAATGCCAAGTGAATTCCTGATACTCACTTCAGAAATAAGGTTCTGTTAATATTTATGGAACACCCATTTGAGTCTGGTAACCACATCAGGTTCTATGATGACAAACACAAATAAGCCCTGGTCTCTCTCTTTGAAGCCTGGTGTGCTGCAGTCCATGGGGTCGCAAAGAGTTAGACAGGACTTAGCAAGTGAATAACAACAACCTGTCTTTGAGGACTTCCCCAGTCGTGGAATCTGAATTTTAGGTATTCTATAGGGTTAGTTGAAAATAATGATGGTGATGATAATGATAACAATAACCAGCATTATTTAGCACCTTGGAGAAGGCAATGGCACCCCACTCAGTACTCTGGCCTGGAAAATCCCATGGACGGAGGAGCCTGGTAGGCTGCAGTCCATGGGGTCGCTTAGAGTTAGACATGACTGAGTGACTCCACTTTCACTTTTCACTTTCATGCATTGGAGAAGGAAATGGCAACCCACTCCAGTGTTCTTACCTGGAGAATCCCAGGGACAGGGGAGCCTGGTGGGCTGCTGTCTATGGGGTTGCACAGAGTCGGACACGACTGAAGCGACTTAGCAGCAGCAGCAGCAGCAGTTAGCACCTACGTTTTAGACAGTGTTATCTATTTCACATATATTGCCATTAATTTTGATAACAGTGAAGTAAAATGCAGTTTATTTGCATTTTAATTTAAAAAATTCCCTAATTCACTCAGATACATATATAAGAGACTGAACCAGAAATTGAACCCTTGGCTGTCTGACTTTCCAGTGTAACAACTTTTCTATAAATTGAATATGCCTTGGCAAAAGAAAGATAAAATTCATAATGGGCTCATAGAAGCCCCCTAAAATCTGCCAAAGAAACCATGTTGGTGTGGAAGAAGAACAGTTAGACCAGGATTCACATAATTTCCCAAGACACAAAGAGGATCGGGTTGGAGCTACCCTTCTTATTTACACACAGGGAAAGCACCATTTACTAAAGAGGTTGGATTAGTAGTTGAAGGACATTATCAGTGGATGAAATGCATTATTTCTGAGCTCATCCACATTGAGAACATTGTGATTTCTTTCTGCTGCCTCTTAGGTTTCTGAGTCTTATAGTATCTAACTTCCGAACATCAGGCATTTTGGAATATAGTGATATTCTTTGTTTAGGGATGATCATGAATTTATAAAGAACAAGTATTTATATTTATTAAGTAAAGCAAGGTAAGTTTTACTTAACATTTTTTATATCCTTTATACTTTCAAGTGGACTATGAGTCTTTGATAATCAAATGCATCCATTTGTGTATCCAGTAGATGTCAGCATTGGGCCATTTCTGACCATTTAGTTTGTCTCCATATTAATTCGAAAGGACCATAAATATTCAGTATGAAATATACTGAAATGTAAAATAGCAGGTGCAGCAAATCTGTGGTGAGGATACACTTAATGGGTGAGGGATTCAATATTCCATCTACCAAGCAAACACTGTATATAAAACCCCATCTGTAGCTTTTTTATCCATGTCCATTTTAAAAAATCAATTTATGCCAAAATACCAGTATACTATTTTGTAGAAGATAGCTTTATACAATTAAGTGACAAAATGGATTAAAGTCATTGACATAAATGTAAATATTTGAGTAATTTTAGGTTGCATCTGCTTAAAATCAGAGAGGGACACTGAAGGGTTTTATATAAATCTCATTAGGATATAATTTCAACCATAAAGTTTTGGCAAAGTGGTTTTTGAGTTACTCTCTTTTCTCTTCAATATTAAGATTCCAGCTCTTTTTGGAGCACATTAAAACCATTTCTGGTAATATGTACCCCAAAGAAGTCAAATGGATGGCTGATCAACGTTAAGTGGAAGATAATATGTATAATTCTTGTCTCTGCAAGATTCTAAAGTTGACATGAGTAGTTTAGATTCTTGCTATAAAGAAGACAAGTTTCCTCAGAAATTGCTCAGCTCTGTGGCTGTTAAAAGATCAGGATTTGTTTCAAAGAGAAATTGATTTAGGAAGATTGATTTAAGATTGTTTTCTGAAGAGTGGAGTCTTATTCATCCTGCCTTTGTGAGTTCATGATATGTGAATATATAGTAGCTGAGAGATGAAAAATCTAGAGAAATCATTTAGTATAGCACCTTCATGAGGAAATTGGAGACCAAAGAGGTCTTGCTTGAGATGTAAGAGATACTGTGTGAGCATGAGTCTTCTTTCTATAGTCTAGTTCATTTCAGAACAAAAAAAACATATTGAGGATATGTGCAAAATTCTATAGTAGATTCCAAGAGGAATTAAAACTTCCCCTTACTCTCAAAGATTTTGTTAAGATAAGATAATTGAAAAATCGGAAACATAAGTAGAACATCAAAATACATTTTAGCAACTTGAATGACAAATATACTTTCAAGATGCAGATGAGGTCCACTTTGCTTAGTTAGGAAGGGTCTTCATGATTTCTAGATGGTGAGTTACTCTTTGCTTGAAAACTCTTCAGGGATCTGTGTTAGCAAACTAGGAATAGAGCACATCATTAAATGTTAGGGTAGTACATGCTGTCTGAAAATGGTTTGACTGACCCACTACTTTTTGGTGTTTGGGGTTTTTCCCTTCAGTTGAGGATCAGCCTAGCCCAAGATTTCCCAAGTGCTCATAAATGACTGCATTAGAATCATCTCAGAAATTAGGATTCAGAAGATTGGTGACTTAAAGATCAGAAAAACAAAAACAAAAATAACAATTTTGAGGCACAGCAAAGTGAAGGTACCGCTGATCTAGCTTACACTGAGCTACTCACATTCATTCATTTTCAGACCCCGTAGCATGAAATTTACTGCTATAAGGAGTATAATTTTTGGTTATATAACAGAACCAAGTTAGAAGGCTTATACAGAAATCAAAACCATAACTGTGGCCTCATTTATCCTCTGTAGTCACTAAAAGAAATCTTAGGTTGCTATGTGTGATGACTATATCCAAAGTGAGCATGTGGTTTGAGGTTTTGCTAATGTATGTATCTAATCATAGCAATATGTTAAAATGACATTCAAAGTATGATCTACTTCAAAATAATTTAAGTGAGTTTCAATGGTCACACAATGGACTGCTGTCTGGAAACGATGATTTAGCAAATCTCTTCCTTGCTTTTTTTCTGAATTATGGGAAAGAATACCTCTTTTATGAGCACTATATAATATTTCCAACCATCTTTTTTCCTCTCTTTGGGATACATCAGAGAAATACATTAGGTTATAACTCAGTCCTAGAGGAAAATTCTGGTGATGAACCTAGCCTGTTCAAAGCCTCTTTGACATTAATCTGCCATATGCAATTGCTCTGTGTGAGATTGAAGATCATATTTCAGTTCTGTGCACCATAACATAAAAGTCTATGATACACTTAATCCAAATCATTGGGGGTGATAGTCCTCTGCATGTAACAAGTGTAACTCAAGAAATATGGACAGCTTCCAGGGAATACAGTTACCCAGTTTCTCAATTCATAGATTACTTGGTGTCATAATCAGTGACAAAAATTATTGTGCATTCCCCTGGATTTTTGTGAGCTGGGCTTATTCACACCATTGGGGGGGGAATGTGACTTAATACTCAAGTAGTTTTCCACTTGGATTAAGAAAAACACATTCTAAATATTACCATTGGTGTATATTTAATACCCCTCATTTCTATATGCAGAGGAAAACAGAGAATGGAGGGGTAAGAGATATGGAGATGCTATGAAGGTGTAGTTCTTCAGAGGTTGGGTATAGTAGTTACTCCTTGTTTGTATAATGGTTTTTAGAGATAAAAATCCAGTTTGCATCTTAAGTAGATTAATTTTTTTTCAGATTGAATTCATGGTTTTTAAACATTTAAAGCATGGATTTTCTTTATCAAGGCTTTCATTTATCCCTTTCCGAGCTGAACTATTTTAGTATGTTCATAAATCTCGTTTCATTAGTCTTGATCCTTTAGCTTGTTTAATCAATTAGTTGCCATTTGTCCACATTCCTTTCTGCCATGTAAGTAAGACATTTTCTTTTGGGTTAGAAACCCAAGAAATATGATGAGATATCGGAGGAATATTTGTTTCTTCCCCATGAATATCCTAGAAATCTAATCTTTCTCACTTGAGGTCATATATTTCGGTTTTAGTTGCTAGACTTTGATCACTGTACAGAAATGCCATCTCACTGATGGATATTGATTATGAAGTTGATTAAAATGATTATTTCTAATAGACCATAATTCATGAGGTGAATGCAGATTTAAGGTTCAGCTGACAATTTCCCATTCAGAGAAACAAATATCTTGGTGCCCTCCTGCTGTTGTGTAATCTCTAGGGTCAGTCTAATTTTTTCAGTCGCAGAGGATTTTAGTGTACTCTTGCTAATATTAGCTAATAAATGTGTGTGTGTGTTATTTGAATTTTACTCATCATAATCATGGGAGTGATCTGCATACCTTTTAATTCAGGGTTAGCTTTTTGACTTGATTTTCCCGGCAGACTGTCTGTCAGTGCTTCAAAAACATCAACAACTGATAGATTTCTATACGGCTGCCTAAGCTATGGTAATGAAATGTGAATGTGCTTTCACGATATCTGAAACTTCTGCTTGGGATTATAAGCAGGAAGATCAGCATTTTAAGATGTTAGCATATCCTTCAAATTGTGCTATGAAAATGATGAAACTTAAAATAATTTGTCATTCTAGAACTGCTTTAGTTTTATTGGTTCAAACAACAAGATATCCTCCCATTAAAATCCTTTTGTATGTGTGTCTCTCTTTCTTTAGGGCTCATTATAACAGAAGTCAGGAGATCTGGCTCTCAAAGCAGCACAGTAATAAGCACCAAAGGGCTGTTCTCAAAGAAATGAGACACAGTCCCGCATGAGTGAAACATTAGAGAAAAGAAAAAGGCTTTTTCAGTGTCTTCTATGCATATGTTTTTGTGGTTTACAGTGATTTAGAAATTATTTTCTGTAATTTGAGACAGATTGTCTCCCCTGAGTATGAATATTGCTATTTTTGCATCATATTAATCAGAACATGAAATAATTATTCCCTAAAAAAAGATTTTAGAGTCTACATAAAATAATGTGATTAGATTCTGTGCCTTTTAAAAATTCTCCTGAAATACACAGATTTTGTTTCATTTTTTAAATAGAAAATTAAAAGTTGTTGGTCATCCAAAGGGAATCAGATCAGTGATAAATAGTATCTAGAGGTAGAAACTCAACAGGCTGACTCTGCCTCAAGCTTCAGGCAGTCCTGGGTGTGGATTGCTCTCAGACCCCAGTCAGGGAACAAGCCAGAGGCCCAAATGTCACTGCTGGAAAAATACAATATATTCCAGATCAGTCATTTGGGGTCCTGAGGCTGCCAAGAACGCTCCATGTCAGTTGGCGTACAGAACATTTCAGCACAGAGGAGGGATAAGGAAAGAACACTCATACCCCACTAGGAACAAAAGGAGATGGCTCTTATTAAAACGTAATGTACGGATTTTAGAGACTAGAACTGGGGTGTTCAGCTAATGAGATATTTGTTAAGAAGCACAATGAGAGGTAACTAACTAATCCTGCTTCACATCAAATCACTCTTATAACCCTTTGAGGTAAAAATCTACACATCCTAAAAATCTTAAACATCCACAGGAAAATTTGCCTCAAAATATCACTTTAGAAGGAGCATGGCCAAAAGCACTATTGAGAAATACACTTCTGCTTTTTTCCTTTGCAATAAAAATCCACAGTCGCACAGACACACTTAACAACATTATAGTAGAGTATTATATTTTTGTTTGCCCTAAAAATATAATGTATTTCCTGTGTATTTTTGCTCAACCTTTTAGCCTGAAGCTTTATTCTAGGAAGAAAACTCTGAACAGACCTGTCTTTTTGAAAGTGAAGTTTTATGGAATTCTGCATTTCTTGACTTCACTTTCCCTTTTCACTTTCATGCATTGGAGAAGGAAATGGCAACCCACTCCAGTGTTTTTGCCTGGAGAATCCCAGGGATGGGGTAGCCTGGTGGGCTGCCGTCTATGGGGTTGCACAGAATCGGACACGACTGAAGTGACTTAGCAGCAGCAGCAGCATTTCTCCTAGCTAGGAATAACAGAAAATTTTTCTCATTTCATATGGTTTTACTAATTTATCTATCTTGTTTATGTCGAGTATATGCACCACATTTAAAGGTTCCTAACTTCAAGGAAAGCACTAAGTATAAAATTTAAAAAGAATTTAGTTCACATAAGTGAATTTTATCAGCAGTTATTCAACTCAGTACCCAAGGACTAACCCACTTGACATGTAAACTTTTGACTTTTGGATTCAGGGCATGGGATAGATAGCAACACTCTTGCTTAAAGTTTCAAATATCTCCCTTAGCACAGAAAACATAGTCAAATAAGTTCTAGACTTTTTCCTTTTTATGGATAAATGGCATCAGGTATCGAATTAGAATTGGTTTGATTTGCTTCATGTCAAACATTTTACCACTGCCTCGATTAGAATTTTTCTAGGCATAGGGGTTGGGGAATGTTGCAAAGATTATATAACATCAGGGGCTTATTCTCAAAGAGCTGATGGTTGAGGATGTTTAGAGATAAGATCCACACCCTGAAAACATGGAAGTCAACATTCAGTGGAACAAAGCCCAACTCAAGCTGCTTGCATGAGATGGCATGAAGTGTATCTTGAGGGGTTGAACACACATCTCCCAGTGTTCATTTGGATAACTTTTATTCTTATTTTTTCTGCACTTGACAAAATATTCTCAAAAAATGTTAATATGCCTCACTATGATTATGTATTTTTTTCCATTGGATAACTTTTTAGAGTCTAATGCTATGGTTAAGAATTCTCAGTGTCATGGTTTGGGTTCTTCTAGAAGTAGTGTGGTCCACTGGAGAAGGGAATGGCAAACCACTTCAGCATTCTTGCTTTGAGAACCCCATGAACAGTATGAAAAGGCAAAATGATAGGATACTGAAAGAGGAACTCCCCAGGTCAGTAGGTGCCCAATATGCTACTGAAGATCAGTGGAGAAATAACTCCAGAAAGAATGAAGGGATGGAGCCAAAGCAAAAACAGTCCCCAGCTGTGGATGTGACTGGTGATAGAAGCAAGGTCCGATGCTGTAAAGATCAATATTGCATAGGAACCTGGAATGTCAGATCCATGAATCAAGGCAAATTGGAAGTGGTCAAACAGGAGACGGCAAGAGTGAACATCGCCATTATAGGAATCAGCGAACTAAAATGGACTGGAATGGGTGAATTTAACTCAGATGACCATTATATCTACTACTGAGGGCAGGAATCCCTCAGAAGAAATGGAGTAGCCATCATGGTCAACAAGAGAGTCCGAAATGCAGTACTTGGATGCAATCTCAAAAATGAGAATGATCTCTGTTCGTTTCCAAGGCAAACCATTCAATATCACGGTAGTCCAAGTCTATGCCCCAACCAGTAACGCTGAAGAAGCTGAAGTTGAACGGTTCTATGAAGACTTCCAAGACCTTTTAGAGCTAACACCCAAAAAAGATGTCCTTTTCATTATAGGGGACTGGGATGCAAAAGTAGGAAGTCAAGAAACACCTGGAATGACAGGCAAACTTGGCCTTGGAATGCGGAATAAAACAGGGCAAAGACTAATAGAGTTTTGCCAAGAAAATGCACTGGTCATAGCAAACACCCTCTTCCAACAACACAAGAGAAGACTCTACACATGGACATCACCAGATGGTCAACACCGAAATCAGATTGATTATATTCTTTGCAGCCAAAGATGGAGAAGCTCTATACAGTCAACAAAAACAAGACCAGGAACTGACTGGGGCTCAGATCAAGAACTCCTTATTACCAAATTCAGACTCAAATTGAAGAAAGTAGGGAAAACAGCTAGACCATTCAGGTATGACCTAAATCAAATTCCTTATGACTATACAGTGGAATTGAGAAATAGATTTAAGGGCCTAGATCTGATAGAGTGCCTGATGAACTATGGAATGAGGTTCATGACATTGTACAGGAGACAGGGATCAAGACCATCCCCATGGAAAAGAAATGCAAAAAAGCAAAATGGCTGTCTGGGGAGGCCTTACAAATAGCTGTGAAAAGAAGAGAAGCGAAAAGCAAAGGAGAAAAGGAAAGATATAAGCATCTGAATGCAGAGTTCCAAAGAATAGCAAGAAGAGATAAGAAAGCCTTCTTCAGCGATCAATGCAAAGAAATAGAGGAAAACAACAGAATGGGAAAGACTAGAGATCTCTTCAAGAAAATTAGAGATACCAAGGGAACATTTCATGCAAAGGTGGGCTCAATAAAGGACAGAAATGGTATGGACCTAACAGAAGCAGAAGATGTTAAGAAGAGGTGGCAAGAATACATGGAAGAACTGTACAAAAAAGATCTTCATGACCCAGATAATCATGATGGTGTGATCACTCATCTAGAGCCAAACATTCTGGAATGTGAAGTCAAGTGGGCCTTAGAAACCATTACTATGAGCAAAGCTAGTGGAGGTGGTGGAATTCCAGTTGAGCTGTTTCAAATCCTGAAAGATGATGCTGTGAAAGTGCTGCACTCAATATGCCAGCAAATGTGGAAAACTCAGCAGTGGCCACAGGACTGGAAAAGGTCAGTTTTCATTCCAATCCCAAAGAAAGGCAATGCCAAAGAATGCTCAAACTACCGCACAATTGCACTCATCTCACAAGCTAGTAAAGTAATGCTCAAAATTCTCCAAGCCAGGCTTCAGCAATACGTGAACCGTGAACTTCCTGATGTTCAAGCTGGTTTTAGAAAAGGCAGAGGAACCAGAGATCAAATTGCCAACATCCGCTGGATCATGGAAAAAGCAAGAGAGTTCCAGAAAAACATCTATTTCTGCTTTATTGACTATGCCAAAGCCTTTGACTGTGTGGATCACAATAAACTGTGGAAAATTCTGAAAGAGATGGGAATACCAGACCACCTGACCTGCCTCTTGAGAAATCTGTATGCAGGTCAGGAAGCAACAGTTAGAACTGGACATGGAACAACAGACTGGTTCCAAATAGGAAAAGGAGTACGTCAAGGCTGTATATTGTCACCCTGCTTATTTAACTTCTATGCAGAGTACATCATGAGAAACGCTGGACTGGAAGAAACACAAGCTGGAATCAAGATTGCTAGGAGAAATATCAATAACCTCAGCTATGCAGATGACACCACCCTTATGGCAGAAAGTGAAGAGGAACTAAAAAGCCTCTTATTGATAGTGAAAGAGGGGAGTGAAAAAGTTGGCTTAAAGCTCAACATTCAGAAAACTAAGATCATGGCATCCGGTCCCATCATTTCATGGGAAATATATGGGGAAACAGTGGAAACAGTGTCAGACTTTATTTTGGGGGGCTCCAAAAGCACTGCAGATGGTGACTGCAG
>SJYQ01001273.1:387315-427182 GCA_006410935.1 Redunca redunca
CAAGGAGATCCAACCAGTCCATTCTGAAGGAGATCAATCCTGGGATTTCTTTGGAAGGAATGATGCTCAAGCTGAAACTCCAGTACTTTGAACACCTGATGCAAAGAGTTGATTCATTGGAAAAGACTGAGGCTGGGAGGGATTGAGGGCAGGAGGAGAAGGGGACGACCCAGGATGAGATGGCTGGATGGCATCACTGACTCGATGGACGTGAGTCTGAGTGAATTCCGGGAGATGGTGATGGACAGGGAGGCCTGGCGTGCTGCGATTCATGGGGTCACAAAGAGTCGGATATGACTGAGCGACTGAACTGAACTGAACTGAACTGAAATACCCATTAGACTAGTCAAACTGATTTGAGAGGTTGTTAAGAAAAGCTTCCCAAAGGAGGTGGTACTTATGAACCTGGTATAAGAGAATATGTATAAAGTATTTGCCTAACATACATTGAGTGAAGTCACTCAGTCATGTCTGACTCTTTGCAACCCTATGGACTATAGCCCACCAGGCTCCTCCGTCCCTGGGATTCTCCAGGCAAGAGTAATGGAGTGGGTTGCCATTTCCTTTTCCAGGAGATCTTCCCAACCCAGGGATTGAACCCGGGTCTAGATGCTCATTAAATGCTAATTTTCTTTCCATCTTCTTCAAAGATCATAAGAACAATTTATTTTTTTTTGGCTCAGCAGATACATTTCAAGCCATAAAGCATATGTGAACATTTTTTTTTTTCCTTTATGTGCTGAACCAAAGAAATGCTGACTCTCTTACTAATGGTGAGGGTCACTGGCATGGTTCATTTGTAATTGCACAATATAATTCCACCCTCAAATAGAATGTTTTCTGATGGTGTTTTAAAATCTCCAATTGCTTTTTACTTATGAGGTGAATTTACAGTGAGTTATGTTACAAGGTAATTTAACCTGACAAGACACACCATACTAAACATTTACAGACAGAGTTTTGTTTCTCCCTGGAGAAGAAGCTGTTAGAGTAGAGTGGTAATCGCTGTAACATGATCAGCATGGGGGAGATTGATCACACCTGGGAAAGTGACCTCTTGGAGGTTCTTTGCAAAAGGCACACCTTTCCTGTTGATTGATTACACATCAGGGTGACCATCCCTGGGTGGGAAAACCCAGTGTGGTCCTTACCTTCTGCTAGCATACGCATTTTTTTGGTTAGGGTTCATGTAAGATTGATGTGCGGCAGCTGTAGTGCAGAATCCCTGATATTTATGCCATGAAAATCTAGCTAGTTTTGGAAAGAGAGAGAGAAAAGGATTTATTATCTATGAATATAGATACAGTAAGTCTCATTCAAAATGGTGATTAAATTTGAATAAACCCACAGAGCAGTCTTCTTCAGAACTGCTGAGAAGGGGATTAAGATATATTCACAGAAGAAAAGACCACTATCCTCTATATCCTGTCCCCAGCATGCCTCCTGAGTTAGTGGTGTATTGGTAGTTTAATGCTGAATATCCTTAGTTTTAATTCCAGATCATTACTCTTTCACGTCCATACAAAATCTCTGTTCATTAAGGCTCACTCTATCCTCCACCCCAAATTGTCATTGTTATCACCTGATTAATTGGTTACTTCCCCTCATTCCTAGAAAAATTTGGCCTGGCTTTATAATCTTTTTCTTCACCCTATTTCTCTCATGAGTAACTTCAGTATACACAAGGATAGTATGTCTTTTCCAGTCTCTCTTTTACCTCCTCAGGTTCAGGGATCTTCACCTTTGTTAACTTACTCCCTAGAACATGTTGATGTGTGGCATGACACTGGCTCAATTCTGAAAATATTAATATAAAACATCCTAATCTTTGACCACATCTCCTAACTTTTCTTTACTTATTTTAGCATCTTCCTCTTATTGTTTCACTAGATCTGTCTTTTGAGTTCTTAGGACCTCTAATCCCCTGAACCTTTATTATTCCTCTGTGAGCTCCCTCTCATTGTCACTTCTTTATGCAGTCTAAACACTGTTGTCTGTCACTTCAAAGAATTTTTGTTTGCTCTTATTTTCAGATCTCTTGTCCTGTTTTCTTAAGTCTCACCCACATGGAAAAGCCCCAACTTTAGATCAGTCTATTGTGTTTTTGATTATTCTCTTTATGCAGAATGCTGAACATTACTTTTTAAAAAAAAAAACACACACAAATTAAAAATTAATGCCATTTGATTATTATTTTTAAACAAATTTTATTGAGGTATAGTTGATTACGAAGTTGTGCTAGTTTCAGGTGTACAGTGAAGTGAATTGTTATACACATACCCACTCTTTTTTAGCTTCTTTTCCCATATAGGCTGTTACAGAGTACTGAGTAGAGCTCCCTGTGCTATGCAGTAGGTCTTTAGGAGTTACCTATTCTATATATAGTCACGTGTATGTGTTAATCCCAATCTTCCAATTTATGCCTCTCCCCCTTACCCCCTGGTAACCATAAGTTTACTTTTTACATCTATAACTCTGTTTCTGTTTTGTAGATAAGTTCATTTATAGCCTTTTTTTTTTTAGATTCCACATGTGAGCAATATCATATTGTGTTTGTCATTCTCTGACATACTTCACTCATACAAGAATCTCTAGGTCCATCTATATTGTTTCAACGCCATTTGATTGGTATTAATGCCAATTAATTTCATGACCTCCAAACCTCAAATGGATCAATCAATCTAAAATTCCTTCTACGGATCCTGCATCACTTTTTATCCACTCCATTCAGACATTCATACTTTCTGTCTCTCTTCCTCTCAGTAGATGACTTTGTTTCTGACTTAGTAAAAAGAACTCATTATATTAGAACTACTTCAAAGTTCTGCCACCTCACCTACAAACTTATTGCATTAAACCATTTGTTCCTTGTTTTCACATCTCTCAGTGAAATTGGAACTATGAATCTTATTTTAAAGATAGTCCTCCATGATTCCATACCCCTCTCTTTCATCCTTGTTTGCTTATCCAACACATTCAATTTCTTATGCCAAAGACTTGATTCTACTCTTTGACTCTTCTTTGGTCCTCATTTTTCACAGTGGACAATCACTAAGACCTGCCAAAATTACTTCCTAAATATTTTTCAAATTCATCTCCTTTTCTTCATTCTATTGCTTCTGAGTTGCTGCAGTAGCCTTTTTATAACCAGCCATTTGGCGTCCCATTGTATCTCAGTTCAATCTGTTCTTCGTATCTCAGCCAGAGTGATTTTCCAAATGCCAACATGATCCTGTGACTTACCAGCTTAAAATCTTTCTGTGCTCTACATGCCTTTAAAATAAAGTTCAAAGTCTGTAAGGCAGTTTGCAAGTCTCCTATTAACTTGTAAACATACATGACTTGTTTTATTTCTCACTAAGGCCTCCTGCCTCATCTTGAAAACTAAACTGTGAATCAGAGGAATTTCTACAAATTTGACATTCTTGGTCTTACCCCATGGGCATTGCCCTTGGGGTAGTTTTGTTTTTCTTTAATCCTGTTCTTTATCCCACTTCAGGTCTCAACTTAGTACTTCCTTTATAGATTTTTAACTTTACTCATCCTGCAAGACTGAGTTAGATATCCTTTGTGTGTGTGTGTGAACTCAGTCATGCCTGACTCTTTGCTGCCTCATGGACTGTAGCCCACCAGGCTCCTCTGTCCATGCAATTTTCCAGCCAAAAATACTGGAATGGGTTGCCATTTCCTTCTCCAGGGATGTTCCCAACCCAGGAATCAAACCCATGTCTCTTGTGTCTCCTTCATTGACAGGCAGGTTCTTTACTACTAGCATCACCTGTGAAGCCCAGGTATCCCTCTTAAGTTTTTCTATTGCACATTGTATTTTTTACCATTTTTAATCCTTATCACACTATATTGCAATTGATTCTTTTTCTATGCTCTTCCATACTAGACAATGAATACCTGAAATACAGGCTTTGTCTTTTTCACTAGGTTAATCCCCCATGGACCTGGCACAATGTAGTGGCTCTATCAACATTTGCTGACAGAAGGAATTCCAGTATCATAGTGGCATGTGCCATTGTATTTCTCTTTACTGGTTGTAGAGCAGCATAGATGATTAGAACCACCAGTAACCAGGTAGCTGACTTGCAGGAAAAAAAGAAAGTGTGGGCAGCTCATTCATTGAAGCTGGGAAGATGTAGTAATGGTAAATTTTGAATTAATCTTCATTTGTGTATCATCTTTATTTTGGAGAGTTTTAGTGGCTTCTGGTATTCCATGGCATTCATCTTTATACATGTATCTTTGTTATCAGCAGTGTGATCTTTTACAGGGATTTGGGAGAAGGTTGGGGGATGGGTAGGGGAAAATAATCTCTCATTTTCAGAACCATTTCATGCCAGAAAAATGTCAAACCTCACGCTAAAATATAGAATTTGTTTTTGTGCCACATGGTTAGGCTTCATTCAATAGTGGCATTTTATCAGAAATGTATTGCCACAGATAATTTCCAGAAGGTCATTTGAAATGGATTATTCTATGGAAAAGGAATTTTTAAAACCCAACTCTGTACTTAAAATTCTTGGATCATAGTAAGAGTGTAGTTGTTCTAATGGGACCACTTAAAATTCTATGTTGGAAATAGTGCTGTGGAAGAGAACCTTTAAGTCTCTCATAATTCTGGGTTGCACTCCTCACTGCTACTTTGAGTCATGTTTCAGGGAGGGTATTTGACAACTGAGTAGTAATGGGGTTTAGTGTACATTTTATTTAACCTTTCATCAGGTAGCCCAAATAAAATGTTACATCTGAAAAAACACATATTTCGATTTCTGCCCAGGGATGTAATACATTTACTTATGTTTGGACATGCTTTTGCTTCACACCCTTCAATTAATGACATCTCCCAAATTATTCTCTTGGGTTGGTTAGTTCTACTTCTCAAGGCCCAGTGATAATAAACCCCAAACTATGAATTTGATCCCATGAAAGACCGTTGGTATTCACTGAACAAAACATGAGGGAGAAGGCTTGCCATTATCCACAATTTGACTAGCCTTTTTAAAATTGTGGTCAAAAAGAGCAAAAGTGAGAATGGATGGATTTTTTTTTTCCAAAAACATATGTTGTTGTTCAGTCACTCAGTAGTGTCTGACTCTTTGCAACCCCATGGACTGCAGCACATCAGGCTTCCTGTCCTTTACTATCTCCTGGAGTTTGCTCAAACTCATGTCCATTGAGTAGGTGATGCCATCCAACCATCTCATCCTCTGTTGACCCCCTTTCCTCCTGCTTTCAATCTTTCTCAGCATCAGGGTCTTTTCCAATGAGTCGGCTCTTCACATCAGATGGCCAAAATATTGGAGCTTCAGTTTCAGCATTAGTCCTTCCAATGAATATTCAGTGTTGATTTCCTTTAGGATTGACTGGTTTGATCTCCTTTCTGTCCAAGGGACTCTCAAGAGTCTTCTCCAACACCACAGTTCAAAGGTATAAATTCTTTGGTGCTCAGCCTTTTTATAATCCAGCTTTCACATTCATACATGACAACTGGAAAAACCATAGCTTTGACTATACGGGCCTTTGTAGGCAAAGTAATGTCTCTGCTTTTTAATACACTGTCTAGGTTTGTCATTACTTTTCTTCCAAGGAGAAAGTATATTTTAAGTTCATGGCTGCAGTCAGAGTCCACAGTGTTTGTTTCCTAATATGCAAATATATGTGTATATGATTTTTATAAAATTTGATCATTATATATGTATGCATATATACTCATTTTTTATACACAACCATTTGTTTTTATGTTTTTTGACTAAATCATGGTTTCCTTTCATGTCAGTATATAAACAGTTTCATAATACATACAGCCTTTATGCCCCCAACTTTTTAATTTGAAAATTTTCAAAAAAATTTCAACTCTTCACAAAAAGTGTGAGACTATACATTATCTAGATTAATCAATTGTAGTTTGCCACATTTTATCTTCTCTCTTTCATTGTATAACTATATTATATACAATCATATTTATAAAAATATACATTTTTAAAACTCAGTTGTTTGAAATCTGGTTGCAGACCTCAAGACAGTTCTCCCATAAGTACTTCAGGATATATTTTTAAGCACAAGAATTTTCACTTAATAGCAACAAAGCACAATATAATTATCATACTGTAAATATTTAACATTGTTACAGTACTTCAAATATATAATCCATCTTCAGATTTTCCTAGTTGTCTCAAAATGTTCTTTTTTTTTTGATCCAGGATCCAACCAGAAATTATGCACTGAATTTGGTTGTGTGTCTCTTTTGTTTCCTTTAAATTATTTCCTCTGCCTTTTTCTTTTTTTTTGATAATTTATAGCATTACTATTTTTGAAGAATTCAGGCCAGTTCTGTAGAGTGACCTTCAATTTAAATATGCCTGAATGTTTCTTCATAATTAGTTAATATTACATAGATGGTATGATATAATATCCTTTATGATATATTATTTAGGGAACTATATTGTGTTACTTTATTCCATTGATCATGTTAATGTCCACCAGATTTCTTCATTGTAAAGGCTTTTACTTTTTTTTTTTTCAAAATTAATAAATTTATTTTTCAAAAAGAAAATAATGTTTAGAACTTGCTGTAAGAGGGAAATTGGATCCCCCTGTAGATGAACAGTATAATCTGACAACTTTGACCTAAAAATGCTTTGGTATTTGGGGCTTTAAAAAAAAAAAAAAGGCTTTTACTTAGCTTATACTTTAGCTTATTTCCCTAAACCGTATTAACCCACATCCCATGACAAACAATGAGGACATTCAAAAGGTCTGGGGAAAATCAGCTTGTGAATTTAACATTCATTCTCTTCTCAGAAATTTGTCCTTAGAAGTACCGTTCAGTAATCTTGTCTTCATATTGTGGTCTTTTGCCATTTTATGGCCTGCAAAGTCTACTCAAAAGTACCTGGAAAATTTCCCTCATGGACCTCTGGTCACATAAGATATTGCTTGTATCTGTATGTGTTCTTTCCAATGTTCACTAAAACTAAAGTTGATCACATGAACATTAACATTACATAAGTCCTATATATCAAATGGAAGGAAAGTAAAATAAAGCTTAAAAGGTGACAAAATGTGTTGCAGATTATCCCTAGATGGCCCTTTCCAAAGTTAGAAAAATAAAGGATATTGGAAATCATACTGATAAAGGAAAAGAAAATTAAAAAAAAAAAAGGGAACACAGTGCAAGCAATTTGACTACAAATTGTGAACAGCTCATCCAAATTCCAGTGGAATATTTTTCTTTTGACATTTGAATTAGTCAATTTGGGTTTAAAATTCTGGTGCCTCCCTCTTATCACTGCTTGATTCTGGACATGTTACTTAATTAAACTCCCTAAACCTCATTTACTCATCTAGTAAATAGAGATAATAATACCCTTATTGCATAATTTTATGAGTTAGAAATATTGGATTCTCCATTTCTAATTTCCAGTAGATATTAAACAAAAGGTATCTATTATTATAACTATTACTAATGAATCTTTTTATGGCCCTTTGCAGGGTCCAGATGCATTTACATCAGATGTTCTCTCATCCAATTTTTGGAAGAAAAAAATTAAGATAAGAAGTGGAGAGTCAGCAAGATTAGCAAAATTAGCAATTTGCCAAGTCACATGTTGACAAAACATTAAACCTGGAATACACATCCACATCTTTTGATATGGGAGTGTATTTCTTTCACTATGTAATAAACTAAGAGGGAAAGAACAGTGCTATTTTCCTATACAAAGGAAACATTAAAATTTTTTTAAATTTTATATTGGATAGCATAGTTGATTTACAATGTTGTATTAGTCTCAGGAGGAGAAAGGGACAACAGAGGATGAGATGGCTGATGGCATCACCAACTCGATGGACATGAGTTTGAGTGAACTTCAGGAGTTGGTGATGGACAGGGAGGCCTGGCCTGCTGTGATTCATGGGGTTGCAAAGAGTCAGACATGGCTGAGCGACTGAACTGAACTGAACTGAACTGATTAGTCTCAGGTGTACAGCAAAAATGAACCATATAAATGTATCTATTCTTTTTTGTATTCTTTCCCCACTTAGGTTATTAAGAATATTAAGCAGCATTCCCTGTGCTATATAATATTGGCTATCTGTTTTAAATATAGCCCCTTTTTTTGGCCATGCCTCATGGCTTGAGAGATCTTAGTTCCCCCACCAGGGATTGAACCTGGGCTCTGGGAGTGGAAACACAGAGTCCAAACTGCTGGACTGTCAAGGAATTCCTTAGCAGTGTTCTTAAAGTCTCTAAAACAGATGAATAAATAGCAGGTGCATATTTTATGCAAAGCTAATATTAATGAAAGGAAAAGTGTCAGCTTCAAATCAAAGCAAATAAACCATTAAACAGAATTGCAAGAAATAATCTTTCTTAGAAACAAAACAAGAATCTCAATATTTCCTCATAGAAGATATTTATACATGAATTTGTGTTGGAGATCAAATCATTATCCCTTTGTCTTTTTTAAGAGCTCCAAGATGGGTTTTAGGATCATGATTATTATATGTTCTACCACTGTTTGGCAGGAATTCATGCTTATTATAGAACAAGTTATTCTTTCTAGTTGGCTTTGTGGACACTTGTTTATATTCAGATGGGTTAATTTACTATGCAAATGATCAATTATATAACTAATTTAAAATGTAAATATGTGCTGGTCTATGCCTATATAAGATGGCTTATGTCTACATGATCTTTTATCTATTGGAAGACAGGTAAATAAGTATATATGTAAATAAATCAAATAAATATTTACTGAGCTCCTTCTATAGGCTCTGTACTGTGCTAGGCCATAGACATTAACAGCAGCAGGAAGACACAGTGATATTGCACTCATAAAGTGGTTTCCATTTGATAGAGGGAAAAAAATGAATAATGAAAATATATCATGTAATGTATGAAAGAGTCTCAACAAAAGCTAGTGTGTACAGAGAATGAATTAGGGCCCTGCTTGATACTTACACACCTTCAGAACAGGTTTTTTTGACTCTCTGGATCACCACTGGGCTGAGCTATGGCCCTTTGGATCTTTCCCTGCCTGTAGTTGTATCTCGGTGAAGTTGCAGTTGGTGCTTTGTAGAGTCAGCAGAAATGACTTCAACTCCAATCCAAGCCCTTTGCCCTTCATCCAGGGACTTGTCCCCTGGTGTGGACACAGTAGAACAGAATAATTGATTGACTGGCACCAAGTTTTGGGTCTCCTTTGGGTTGCTTTTTTCATAGAATAGAGTAGGGGTAAAGGTACACCTAGAAAGTTAGACTGATGATCAGAGGCTATCAAGATGTCTTCTGATACCTGGGCAATGATTATCTCGTCAGTGTGACTCTGTCTCTAATCATCTGCTTTGTTAAATAGTCAGAATCTTAGGACTCTATATCACAGCTCTTTATAGTTTATGTAGTGTCTTAATGCATTACTCTTGAGAAATCTATATGCAGGTCAGGAAGCAACAGTTAGAACTGGACATGGAACAACAGACTGGTTCCAAATAGGAAAAGGAGTACATCAAGGCTGTATATTGTCACCCTGCTTATTTAACTTATATGCAGAATACATCATGAGAAACCCTGGGCTGGAAGAAGCACAAGCTGGAATCAAGAATGACAGGAGAAATATCAATCACCTCAGATATGCAGATGACACCACTCTTATGGGAGAAAGTGAAGAACAAAAGAGCCTGTTGATGAAAGTGAAAGAGGAGAGTGAAAAAGTTGGCTTAAAGCTCAACACTCAGAAAATGAAGATCATGGCACCTGGTCCCATCACTTCATGGCAAATAGATGGGGAAACAGTGGAAACAGTGGCTGACTTTATGTTTTGGGGCTCCAAAAGTACTGCAGATGGTGACTGCAGCCACGAAATTAAAAGATGCTTGCTCCTTGGAAGAAAAGTTATGACCAACCTGGAGAGCATATTAAAAAGCAGAGACATTACTTTGCCAACAAAGGTCTGTCTAGTCAAGGCTGTGGTTTTTCCAGTAGTCATATATGGATGTGAGAGTTGGATTGTAAAGAAAGCTGAGCGCTGAAGAATTGATGCTTTTGAACTGTGGTGTTGGAGAAGACTCTTGAGAGTCCCTTGGACTGAAAGGAGATCCAACCAGTCCATTCTAAAGGAGATCAGTCCTCAGTATTCATTGGAAAGACTGATGTTGAAGCTGAAGCTCTAATACTTTGGCCACCTGATGTGAACAGCTGACTCATTTGAGCAGACCTTGATAATGGAAAAGGTTGAAGGTGGGAGAAGGGGATGACAGAGGATGAGATGGTTGTATGGCATCACTGACTCGATGGACATGAGTTTGAGTAAGGTCTGAGAGCTGGTGAAGAACAGGTAGGCCTGGTGTGCTGCAGTCCGTGGGTTCGCAAAGAGTCAGGCATGACTGAGCGACTGAAGTGAAGTGAACTGAACTGAACTGAATGCATTACTCATCATACAACATCCCTGTGATATAAGATGAGTAGATTTTATCCTTCTAGGACAGAATGTGAGGCTGACAGAACAGCAGATTTACTTAGTTTGTCCAACACCACATATAGAATAAAAGCCAAAATGAAAGTAAAACCTAGCTATTCAGGCTCCAAAGTCTTTACTCTTTGCAATCCGACATATCTGCTTCATGCTGTGGCACCCAAAATATGATTGTGCCCTGTTCTCTGCTTTCCTCTACTTCTTCTACTCCCTTCATCTATATCCTCTTTTTCCTGCTGCTTCTTTTGTCATTCCAGTCTTTATTTTTCATTGTCTTTTTTTTTTATTCTTCTCCCTCCCACTCCTGCCATCCTTTTTATTCTTCTGCTTGAAATTTATAACTAGACTAACAGTAGCTAGCTGAGGGCAGACTTCTCTCATCAAACTGCCCCACTTTGGTGATTTGAATCACCAGGGCTGTCGATTCCAAATAAGTATATAGAAAGCATTATCATTATTGTAAAATCATAACTCAGGGTATGTAGAATATCTGGGTTGGAATGGAACTTCGGTCATTTCTGACTGTTCCACTGAGCTGCTGTTCTCCTGTAGGTATGATATTTTTTGCCTGTGAGGGAAAGGGGGTGAGAGCTAGGACACCTTCCATAGGAAAAGAGCAAGAAAGAACTCACATGGGTTTTTGGAAACCGACAGTTCTTGCAAAACAGTTCCCAATGTTGTCTTCTGTCTGCTCCTATCCATTTCTGGGAGAGCCAGGTCAAAACAAGGCTGACTAGAAACATCTGTGTATGAATCATAAACAAACTAATGTCACATATGTGACACAGATGAGCAAGAATAACTTTATGGCTTGTGTTCTGTAATCAGTCTTAGAAAGGTTTCCTAGGAAATGGGATACTGAACAGAAAAGTCATCCCAAGCACAACATTTCCATTCTTCATTTCTAAGCAGGAGGTGATGAACTTTCCATTTCCCCTGTATATTTTGTTTCTGCTTCTTTAAAGTACTTGTTGAAATTTTATTTGAAACTATTTTTGGAAATAACTGGAGCATGCAGTCACTTGAGTAACATGCAGAACAGTAAGTCCCCATTTCTCTAGAGCTCCAGATTTGTCCTTTTTGGAGACTGATTCAACCACCCATCTGTGCATTTGGTCCTCAGAGACCAATCAAAGCCAAAAAAGATGAAAGAACATTAGAACCACTGGATCTGGAGTCAGGAAAATTCTGGATTCTGGGCCCAAGATCTGCCTTTGGTACTCTGTGACTTTGGGGAAAAAACACTCGATTTCTCTGTAGTTTCCTTGTCTGCAAAATGAAGAGACAAGAGGCTGAATTAGGACAAAATTCTATGATTTTAAGATATTTTAGGAATAGTCTGTGTTTCCAAAGCCCTGAGATGCCCAAGGAAAATCTAGAGGCTACTGGCTAGATGGAAATCACTTTCTGGTTTATCTTTCATTGACTTTTACAATAACATTATAATAGAACAGATGTTTTTGATGTTTAGTGAATGATTGATATAAATTGCCATAATAATATTGCCGTACTGTTTTCATTCCTGGTTCATTAGCTGTTATTAAAGATACCACATGACATATCTTTCATGTGCTGTGATGTAATCATCCAGAGGTTGTATTCCTTCCCTCACCAAGGGATCCCCAAGCTGACCATTTGAATCAGTGGAAGTGTGAAATTCATTTCCAGATCATCTCTTTAGGAGATCACAAGGTCATTGGCTCTCATCAAGAACATGGATGAGGAAAACAAGATTTCAGAATAGAGCAAGAAAGAAAGAAGCCAATTCCCACTGCTCCCTGAAGTTTAAATAGTTCCCCTGTGGCTTCAAGTTCAGTTCTGTTCTGCTTTTAATTTAAAACCATTCTCTACCAGGCAACTGATTTTTGCTAGTCTCTTGGGTGATTTTCTAAGACAGATTTCACTGTATTCTACCCCTATGTGTGCACTTAGCTCCCATTAGCGGTAATGGGTGTTATGCATGTATAGCTCCCATTAACAATAATGGAAATTATGCGTGTGCATCCAGAGGGAAGTATGCTCCCCAACGTTAGAATTTTTTTAGGAGCAAAAGTACTCCTTATGCGGCATTTGGCTTTTGTTTTAGGCTCTCTATTGTGGTGACGATTTGTGCTGCCGAGAATGAACACTGCGTGAAAGACTGCCAGCCTCCCCATGTGCAATCTGTACAGTATTTTTAAAACTCTTGGGTTATCATTTTTTGCGTGACTAAAACAACAGTCAGGCAAAACTTGTTAAAGAAGTAAAACAGATCCAGGTCTTTAATAAAGGATCAAGGAAGGGACTAAGTCCTTTAAAGTCAGGAATTCTGGTAATGTAATGTTAACCTGTTTCAGGATAACAAATATAAAGTCGATTTGAACAGATGGAGAAAATAATTCTTCAAAAATAACTGAATGCTATTTTTGCAGACCATAATAACATTCCTCCAGATGAACATGCTTTAACTCAGAAACAGTTTTTATCATAATACAGTGATGATAAATGGTAGGCCAAAGGTGATATTACAAGGGGTTGTGAATCATCAGCATATTATTAATAATTTTAGAAAAAATCATGCAAAAAAGATACTTTTAATATGAAGTCAAGAATATGATTCATCTTCATTTTATGGTTGGCAAAATGCACTTAACACTTAAAAATGTTTTTGGATTGTCAGAGTGATGGCGTATGTATCTCTTCTGAAAGTGCCCTTTGTTGAATTCCAATGTTATTGTTAATTTGTAACAGACACCGATATGTGTCTAGCTTTGGAGATCTCCTGGGCACTGCTTGGAGATGTATAAAGTCAGATCTTGTGCAAGGCTTGGTGTGTGGTGAGAATGAAAGTCACTCAGTGGTGTCTGACTCTTGTGACCCCATGGACTATCCATGGAATTCTCCAGGCTGGAATACTGGAGTGAGGAACTGTTCCTTTCTCCAGATCTTCCCAACCCAGGGACTGAACCCAGGTCTCTCACATTACAGGCAGATTCTTTACCAGATGAGCCAACAGGGAAGCCTGTGCTACGGTAGTGAGTTACATAAAATACATTAAAGTGTTTAAGAGCACAAACCTTGGGGAAAGATATACCAAAGTCCAAAAAATGACTCTGTCACCTGGGCATTTATTTCACTTCTCTGAGCTCAAGTTTCCTCATTTGTAAAATGAGGATCATAATTCTCATCTTGTTGTGAGGATTAAATAATATCTAAAATTACATTAGCTGAGCTATTATCAACCTATTTAGGGAGAGAAAACTTGATAATACTGGAAATCATCACATTTCTCTAGTCAGATCATCTTGACTAGATTTTAGTTGTCTCTAAACTATTTTCTATTCTACATACTAACTTTATTTTTTCACCATTTAACAGAAATATGTCTATCTTAACCTAGCTTCTAATTTAAAAGTGAAAGTGAAGTTGCTCAGTCGTGTCCGACTCTTTGCGACTCCATGGACTATAGCCCACCAGGCTTCTCCATCCATGGGGTTTTCCAGGCAAGAATACTGGAGTGGGTTTCCATTTCCTTCTCCAGGGGAATCTTCCCCACCCAGGGATCAAACCCAGGTCTCCCGCATTGCAGGCAGATGCTTTACCCTCTGAGCCACCAGGGAAGCCCACTTCTAATTTAAGGGGAAGGATAAATCTAACAAGATTGTCAGGAAAAGAATCCCAAATACACACACTGCTATTTCCTTTAGAATTCATGCTAATGAAAGTTAAAAATATAGACTCTAAGCTTTTAAAGAATATGCAGCTACACAGGAACCTACGTTTATTTGCTGAGAACGGTAAGGACTCATATTTTCTTTCTCTTGTTGACGTGTCACTGTGATTTTGAATGTGGGAGGAATCTGTAAACAATGAAATTCTTAGTAATGCTGATAATTCTGTTACTATATTAAATATATTGAAATATTACAAAAAATGTAGATCTTACCCATTTATTTAGTAGATTAACTTGATGATCATTTAGCATGCTACATTGGAAGGAGAAAAAGACTATGCGTGTGACCACATACATGATACCTAATCTCCATAAAAATCAATTTCTCCATCTGCAAAATGAAAATAGCATGTATACTCTGTCAGGTTGTTTTGAGGAGCAAATAACATACAATATGTATAAAGCATGTACTGTGGTGCTTAATAATTTTATTTTTCTCTCAGCAATGTCTTGAGGATGGAGCGATTAGACTTAAAATGATTGTAGGTGGTAGATATCAATACCACACAATGTACTTTGGCTCCTGAGGAAATATTGGTATATGAACAATAAGTACTTATGTGAATAAGGACAGCTCTAGAAGATGATAAAGGATATCTATTTTATTGATTATTCAGGTTTGCCCAGGGCCTGCATTGCCAGCTGCAATGAGAGCATTTGTTGTTCATTCACTCAGTAGTATCTGACTCTTTGTGACCCTGTGCACTGCAGCACACCAGGCCCCCCTGTCCTTCACTGTCTCCTGGAGTTTGCTCAAACTCATGTCCGTTGAGTTGGTGATGCCATTCAACCATCTTATCCTCTGTTATCCCCTTCTCCTCCTGCCCTCAATCTTTCCCAACATCAGGGTTTTTTCCAATGAGTTGGTTCTTCTCATCAGGTGGCCAGAGTATTGGAGTTTCAGCTTCAGCATCTGTTCTTCCAGTGAATATTCAGAGTTGATTTCCTTTAGGATTGACTGATTTGATCTCCTTTCTGTCCAAGGGACTCTGAAGAGTCTTCTCCAGCACCACAGTTTGAAAGCATCAGTTCTTTGGGACTCAGCCTTCTTTATGGTCCAACTCTCACATCCATACATGACCCCTGGAAAAACCATGGCTTTGACTAGATAGATCTTTGTTGGCAAAGTGATGTCTCTGCTTTTTAAATACTATTTAGGTTTGTCATAGCTTTTATTCCAAGGAGCAAGTGTCTTTTAATTTTATGGCTGCAGTCCCTGCCCACAGTGATTTTGGAGCCCAAGAAATTAAAGTCTGTCATTGTTTCCATTTTTTTTCCCCATCTATTTGCCATGAAATGATATGACCAGATGCCATGATCTTAGTTTTTTTTGAATGTTGAGTTTTAAGCCAGTTTTTTAAACTATTCTCCTCTTTCACCTTCATCAAGAGTCTCCAGTTCCTTTTCACTTTCTGCCATTAGGGTGGTGACATCTGCATATCTGAGATTATTGATATTTCTTGCAAGAGCATCCCTAGGTTCTTTTCAGAGTAGTCTGCCTGACTCTGAAAGGGTAGAGTTCATCAGCAAGAGATACCAGGGCAAGAATTCTTTCTATTTTGACCTAGGACAGTTGGTGAATTACAACCTTATTGTGGGCAAGGACTACTTGGTAGAATCCCTAGTTTTTGGAAGGATTCTATGCAAATTGCATTTATTAAATAATGACTGTGGTTCCATTTTTTTATGACAGATATCTGTTAATCAGGAATTTTTATTACATCTAGATAGTCTGGGCTTTTGCAAAGTTGACAGAATCTGTCTTAAAAGTCAAAATTAACCTCTAGAGTTTTCTCTTAAGAAATATTCAACTTATGCTTTCATTGTTTGTCCATTTATTTATCTATTGGAAACACTGATTGTAGTTTGAAGATCCCTAAAGATCATATGCCAGATTCAGACTTAAATTGAAGAGTGTGGGGAAAACCACTAGACTATTCAGGTATGACCTAAGTCAAATCCCTTATGACTATACAGTGGAAGTGAGAAATAGATTTAAGGGACTAGATCTGATAGAGTGCCTGATGAACTGTGGATGGAGGTTCACGACACTGTACAGGAGACAGGGAGCAAGACCATCCCCAAGAAAAAGAAATGCAAAACAGCAAAATGGCTGTCTGAGGAGGCCTTACAAATAGCTGTGAAAGGAAGACAAGCAAAAAGCAAAAGAGAAAAGGAAAGCTATACCCATTTGAATGCAGAGTTCCCAAGAATAACAAGGAGAGATAAGAAAGCCTTCCTCAGTGATCAATACAAAGAAATAGAGGAAAACAATAGAATGGGAAAGATGAAATCTCTTCAAGAAATTTAGAGATACCAAAGGAACATTTCATGCAAAGATGGGCTCAATAAAGGGCAGAAATAGTACGGACCTAACAGAAGCAGAAGATATTAAGAAGAGGTGGCAAGAATACACAGAACAACTGTACAAAAAAGATCTTCATGACCTAGATAATCACTTAGGTTTGATCACTCCCACTCACTTAGACCCGGACATCCTGGAATGTGAAGTCATGTGGGCCTTAGGAAGCATCACTACGAATAAAGCTAGTGGAGGAGATGGAATTCCACTTGAGCTATTTCAAATAGTAAAAGATGATGCTGTCAAAGTGCTGCACTCAATATGCCAGCAAATTTGGAAAACTCAACAGTGGTGGTTCAGAGGGTAAAGTGCCTGCCTGCAATGTGGGAGACCCGGGTTCAATCCCTGGGTTGTGAAGTTCCCCTGGAGAAGGAAATGGCAACCCACTCCAGTATTCTTGCCTGGAGAATCCCATGGATGGAAGAACCTGGTGGGCTACAGTCAATGGAGTCGCAAAGAGTCGGACATGATGGAGCGAGCTCATTTCATTTCACAACAGTGGCCACAGGACTAGAAAAGGTCAGTTTTCATTCCAATCCCAAAGAAAGGCAGTGCCAAAGAATGCTAGAACTACCGCACAATTGCACTCATCTCACACGCTAGTAAAGTAATGCTCAAAATTCTCCAAGCCAGGCTTCAGCTATATGTGAACCATGAACTTCCTGATGTTCAAGCTGGCTTTAGAAAAAGCAGAGGAACAAGAGATCAAATTGCCAACATCTGCTGAATCATTGAAAAAGCAAGAGAGTTCCAGAAAAACTTCTATTTCTGCTTTATTGACTATGCCAAAGCCTTTGACTGTGTGGATCACAATAAACTGGAAAATTCTGAAAGAGATGGGAATACCAGGCCACCTGACCTGCCTCTTGAGAAACCTTTATGCAATACAGGAAACAACAGTTAGAACTGACATGGAACAACAGACTGGTTCCAAATAGGAAAAGGAGTACGTCAAGGGTGTATATTGTCACCCTGCTTAATTAACTTCTACGCAGAGTACATCATGAGAAACACTGGGCTGGAAGAAGCACAAACTGGAATCAAGATTGCCGGGAGAAATATCAGTCACCTCAGATATGCAGAGGACACCGCCCTTATGGCAGGAAGTGAAGAAGAACTAAAGCACCTCTTGATGAAAGTGAAAGAGGAGAGTGAAAAAGTTGGCTTAAAGCTCAACATTCAGAAAACGAAGATCATGGCATCTGGTCCCATCACTTCATGGCAAATAGATGGGGAAACAGTGGAAACAATGGCAGACTTTATTTTTTGGGGCTTCAAAATCACTGCAGATGGTGATTGCAGCCATGAGATTAAAAGATGCTTGCTCCTTAGAAGGAAAGTTATGACCAACCTGGACAGCATATTAAAAAGCAGAGACATTACTTTGTTCATAAAGGTCTGTGTAGTCAAAGCTATGGTTTTTCCAGTGGTCATGTATCGATGTGAGGGTTGGACTATAAAGAAAGCTGAGTGCTGAAGAATTGATGCTTTTGAACTGTAGTGTTGGAGAAGACTCTTGAGAGTCTCTTGGACTTCAAGGAGATCCAACCAGTCTATCCTAAAGGAGATCAGTCCTGGGTGTTCACTGGAGGGACTGATGTTGAAACTGAAACTCCAGTACTTTGGCCACCTGATGCGAGGAGCTGACTCACTGGAAAAGACTCTGATGCTGCGAAAGATTGAGGACAGGAGAAGAAGGGGATGACAGAGGATGAGATGGCTGGATGGCATCACTGACACAATGGACATGGGTTTGGGTGGACTCCAGAAGTTGGTGATGGACCGAGAGGCCTGGTGTGCTGCAATTCATGCGATCTCAAAGAGTCAGACACGACTGAGCGACTGAACTGAATTGAAAGATCAGTGAACTTGAGTTTGTTACTTTTGTTTATAGTTCATTGTATATAAGAGATGTGCACGCTGATTTGCTCGGGTTGAGACAGAGCCCTTGTGAGTAGGAACTGCTATTCCCAGCTCTCTTTAAACTCTTGTTATTGTTTTTCAGTCATGCAGTCATGTCCAGCTCTTTGTGACTCCATGGACTACAACATGCCAGCCTGCCCTGTCCCTCACCATCTCTACAATCTCACCTAACTACATTTGTTGTTGTTCAGTCACTAAGTTGTGTCCAACTCTCTGTGACCCCATGGACTCCAGCACTTCAAGCTCCTCTGTCCTTCACTATCTCCTAGAGTTTACTCAGATCATGCCTTTTGAGTCAATGATGCCGTCTAACCATCGCTAGCGCTCATTTCTGCCTGTACTTGAATATGTTATATTTTTGTTTATTGTCTGTCTCCATGAGACCAGTGACTTCATCTATGGTTCTTACTGCTCCGTCACCATGACCTAGATCATTTTCTGGTATGCAGTAGGTGCTCATACCAGAGCACCACTTCCTGAATGAAGTGGTTGATGAACAGCTGCCTCCTTTTAATAGCTACATTCACCTGTATAGGTACACTGGGCAAGTGGAGAGTTTTCCATTGAGTTCTGTCTGCAAGACACTGGGAAAACACGGTACTGGGAACTGACTCAGAATTTTGGGCTGAAGAGGCACGTGTGAGCCCTACCTTTTCCATGAGCTCTTTGACATGTCAATTGATTTTTCTGAGCCTTAGGTTTTGGCTCTGTGTGAAGGGGACGATAATAAAGCTCACAAAGTTGCAGTAAAAATCAACTGTAATAATACATGTCCTATTGTTATGGACTGCAAATGTGCGTTACTAGCATGGCATGATTAGAAAAAGCAAGACATTTAGCCAAATAGTTGTGCTCTGCCTATAAAAGCAATATGGATTTGGGTCAAATCTTTTTCCTTTTCTAGGTTTCAATTTCTTCCGCTGGCAAAAGAGTTGTTATTAATGATCCTGAACATCCCATCCAGTATGAAAGTCCATGTCACTAAGGACTATATTTTTCTTTTCATGTTCCTTCCTAAGGTTAGGGATTATGCAGGTGTTTCTTCAATTTCTATGAAAATATAAAAGAGATTTAATGTCAGGGGTTTGCTTCATTTTCTTTACCACCATTAGGCATTATCCTACTTAGAGTGACAAATTCACCATGTAACAGTGCTCGAGTTTTCAGTATTTTTCACTACGACAGCTGCAGTGGCTACAAGGAGCACCTTTCCCCACATAGTTACTACTGTTGACGTGAGACTCAGCACATTTGACAGAGGTGGCTTGCTATGATGGCAGAGAGGGTGCTGAGTTACAGAGGGGTCCAGCTTTCACATTCACATTATTCTGTCTTTGGAAAACGTGTCTTCCATTCCCCACCAAATGTGAGAAAGAAAACTGCTTTGCTGTGTAGGACATTCCATTTTCAGAGACTCTCTGAGGAGATCATGACAGGCGTGGGCTGGACTTATGGGTGAGCTGTGCTTAGCAGGTGGTGTCTTAGGCTGATGCATCCCATGGTTCATGTTAACACGTCTGCACTCTGTGCAGTGATACCCATGCTTTCCTCCAGGACGCAGGCACTGAGGGCCAGGGAAGCTGCTGCAATGCACTAAGAGGCTTGATACCATGCAGAGGATGCTGTTATTAGGAAGAGAGACCTTTCTTGGACATCAACTTCTTATTTCCACATGAGGGATATGGTACTACCTCTAACCTGTTTCAAATCCTAGTTGGAGTTGTTGTTTGTTTTTTTTTGGCTGCACTAGTTCTTTGTGGTGGGGCATGTGGGCTTTCTCTAGTTGCCATGAGTGTGGGCTACTCTCCAGTGGTGCCCGGACTTATCACTGCGGTGGCTTGTCTACAGAGCGTGGGTTTTAGGGCACGTGGGCTTCAGTAGTTGTGGTGCGTGGCATATGGGATCCTCGTTTCTGGACAAGGGATCAAATCATATTCCCTGCATTGGCAGCCTTCTTAACCACTGGATCACCAGGGAAGTCCCTTAGTTGGAGTTATTGAACAGCAATTGGACATGAGGCTATTGAATTAGCAATGAACATAGATGGAAGCTACTCAGTTGGTGTCTGGACAGGCAGTTACTCACTTAGATTTCAGTGAGATGGATGGAGTGATGGAGAAACTGAAAGACCAATTAGAATTCAAGTACTTCATATTTTAATTAATTAAGACTTGCCTTAGTCTCATGCCAATTTATAGGTCTAACTCTTTCTCATTTCTCCCCAGAACCTGTTCTTAATTCCAACCAGTCAAACCTTATAGCCTTTAATAAGGCACATTGAATTTCTTCTGTGTTGCTTTGCTCATGTGATCCCTTTGGTCTATAGCAGTCTCTCTCTTTTGGCCCCATTCATCTGATTCCTGTACTTCTCTTAAGGCACAGATCCAATGCTGCCTACCTCCTTCGACCTCATATAAATTTCCTTTTTCTGAACTATTACTGTATTTTAACTTCACTTGTTAGATTTAACTCCTTCATAGATTATATGGCCCTCTGATAGGAGAGCATACTTTTGAAAAAACTTGTCACGACTTCTAATGAAATGTTAGAAATATAGTAAGTTCAAACAGATTTTCTTATTTATTGCTTGCCAAGGTCTAAATGATTTTTAACAATTGATTTTTTAAATCTTTAATTCAAATGAAAGCATCTTTGATCTCCCAAAGCTGTGACCTTCACTGATTTTGAAGTCTCTCTGCTGAAAATCTGTGAAGATCCATGTAAAGAGCCTAGTACAGACCCTGGCATATGTTTAGCTTTATCATTGTCACCTTCACTGGCATTGTTTCCAATGGCTTTGTTTGTGGCAACAAAGAATGTGTTTCCTGCTTAGTCCCCTCTAAACATACATGCAGGCCCACACATCCTTCTCCAAGGTCTCAAGGAGAAATGGTGGCCCTACTTCAATATCTTCAGGGTTACTATCTCCCCTCCCACTCCCCAGTTTTATACTTCTTTTTGATAGTATTATTTTTAGCATTTTCTAAATTTATTTTTCTTTAATCAATACACTAACCTCTCTCCATAGACTATTCCACAATTCATGGGTTGTTTACACTTAATGGTATTACACATTTATTAAAAAGCCTATTATTAATAATAACAAGCAATTTTAATGTATTTCTTTTTGAAATAATGGCATGATCTTTCAACGGTTCTGTTCCATGTACTTTATAGAGTGCATTCAGAATCATTTTGTTAGATTTTTTTCCTGTATGCTTCCTAATCATTCTTAATTAATTTTAGATGTAAACAGAGTGAGAAATCTTTTCTGTTTAAAGAAATGTTATTTACCACAGAAGTAGTGCATGCAACAGCTGGTTGAAAAGAACCCAAAAGGAAGAATTATGACATTATAAACAAAAAGATTAATTTTCTTTTTCATTAACTTGTTTTGGTTCTTGAAACTAGTTTGCATTTTCTCTTGAAGTTAATTGGAGGGTGGGAGATAGAAGGACTAAGCTCTGTTAAGGGTGTCTGAATACTGGAGTCAGATCCATTTGGAATTTTGGTTCTGTGTGCATGCTAAGTTGCTTCAGTCATATCCGACTCTTTGCGACCCCATGGACTGTAGCCCACTGGGCTCTTCTGTCCATGGGATTCTCCAGGTAAGAATACTGGTATGGGTTGCCATGCCCTCCTCTGGGAGTTATTTCTGACCCAGGGATCAAACTCACATCTCTTATGTCTCCTGTATTGGCAGAAGGTTTTTTTTGTTTTTGTTTTTGTTTTTGTTTTAACCACTAGTGCCACTTGGGAAGCCCAGCCATTCCCTAACTAGGTGATCTTGAACAATTTAACTTCCCTGAGCCTCAGTTTTCTCATATATAGAATGGGTATAACATGAGTGCAACCTACCTTGTAAGGTTTTTATGTTTTTTAAAATCTAATAATGTTTGCAAAAGATAGCACAATGCCCTGGAATATAGTAAGCACTTACTGCAACCTTGGAGCTATTGCATCAGCTAGAAGAAAACTGCTTATTTCTTAGTTCATCAGTAATTTCCTAGGCAGCTGTTTTGACTTGCCATTCTCTGTAGCTTTGAATTCACTCGAGCCACATTAGCTATAGTTCTTTGGAAGTAACAGGGTTGGGACTTCAACTGTTTTCCCAACGCCTGGAGTTCCGGGTTCCCTATGAAAACTGGGGAGAAATGTGAGCAGGTTTAGCCATGCATAAGATTATGCAAGAGAGAATTCATGCTGTGTAGTGTCTTCTCGTTTACTTTTTCTGTGTTCATGGTTGAAAATGTCCATGTGCCTGGGTGCAGGTACAGTTAATTCTAAATTTTCATTCATTCAGTTCATAGACACAGCTTTAAGCAGAAGATGGTAACTGTAAGTTATACAGATAAATGACCAGGGCAGTTTAGTCAAAGAATCCGGAGGTCTAACATGGAGTAATCTTTTATTCATGTATTTATTTATTCATCCAATCGTTACTGAGGAACTTCTGTGTTCTAGGCACTGGTCTAAGTCCTTGGAATGTGCATGCATGTATGCTCAGTCACATCAGTCACGTCCAACTCTTTATGACTTCATGAACTGCATCCCACCAGACTCCTCTGTCAGTGTAATTCTCCAGAAAAAACACTGCAGTGGATTGCCATGCCTTCCTCCAGGGGATCGTCCCCACTCAGGGACCAAACCTAAGTCAAACATGAGTCTCCTGCAACTCCTGTATTGCAGGTGGGTTTTTGTTTTTTACCACTTGAGCCACCAGGAAGGCCCTTGGGATATATAAGTCAACAAAATGAAGATAGAACGTCCCACTTAAGGTCTGGGAGAATGGGGACACAGTGAAATCCTAAGCAAAGTATGAGAAGATAGATGAGTATTCAGAGGGATCTGCCTTAGTCTGGGGGTCATGCAGGTGCCCTTAAAGGGAATATTAGTTAAGCTGAATAGGCAATAGCATGAGGCAATAAAAGCACAGGGGGCTTGCAACAGTGTGCTGAGAATCAGGCCCTGTTAGGCGGGCTAGCATTTTGTCACCCCTTAAAATGGATATTTAAAAACTATTCACTCAATATTTATTTCTTGGGGCCAGGGAGAAATTGATTTTTCTATTACAAAAAATTATATGCAAAACACATTCACTTAGTAATTCACTTCAGCAGGGTCAAAGCAGAGTCGATATTGTGGAATTATTCAGTGAAATGTTCCCCATTTTCATCTCTTTCTTCAGTTTGTGTGTGTTTTGAATCACAGAGCTTCTTGGGAGGTGTGTTAAAAATGCAAAATTTAGATAATAAAATAAGCTACTCATCCCTGATAAACAGCACTATGCCACATATTATTTGGTTTTGGAAATTCGGCTTACTGCCAACTTCTAGTTATTTTGCAGAAATATGTTTTGCAGAAATACTTATTAACTTAGTGTGTCTGGGGAACGAGGAGAATATTTTTATTTACCTTTGTGGGAGCTCACTCTTTATAGGAGCATCACCAAGATAAAGAGTTAAAGACCCAAGTTAGCAAGCCAGTATTTCCAACATGCTCCAGTGAGGTGAGTACCCCAGTAGGTCCAGCCTCTACTTAAACTCTTGGTGGCTCAGACTGTAAAGAATCTGTGTGCAATGCAAGAGACCTGGGTTTGAGCCCTGGGTTGGGAAGATCCTCTGGAAGTGGAAATGGAAATCCACTCCAGTATTCTTGCCTGGAGAATTCCATGGACAGAGGAGTCTGGCAGGCTACAGTCCATGGGGTTGCAAAGAGTCAAACACGACTGAGCAACAAACACTACTTAAATTCTTAAATAAGTTAAGGATGACTGAAACATCGGGTGCAAAGGAGAGGGTGAGACAAGATTGAAAAAGTAAATGGGGTCCAGTTAATAAAGAGCCCCGTATGACATGTGAGGAGTTGGCATTTTGTCTGTAAGAAATGTGAAACCACTGAAGCAGGTTGACACGGCAAAATTTTTGGTTTAGAGATTTTTGTGTCTGTGTGAGTCAAAGCATTGGAGGGAAGTAAGACTTGATAAAGGAAGATGCGTCAGTAGACAGTTTGGATAACTGAGGCAAGAAATGATATTACGTTGAACTAGGAGGTGTTAGTAGAGTGTAGGGAGTGTCTCAAAACATGAAGCATAGTTACATGAAGAAGCATGATCAGCTGAACCTCTTGGCAGATAACAAAGCATCATCCCCTAGACTAGAGTTCAGGGGCAGGACTCTAGTCTATGGTCGTAGGGCCCCACGGGTAAGAGTGAGACGGAGATGAGGCTTAATGGCAAGGGCTTGTGAACCTCCCTGATTAAGAAAGGGATCCTGGCAATGGACCTGTCATGCCAAGAAGAGACTTTATTATAAGAAAAGGGATGTGAGAAAAAGAAGAGAGATATACATAGAGAGGAGCAGTTCAGTGAGGATGTGGAATTGTGAGGACTCTCAGTCTGAGGGCCTTAATTGTCACACTTGTGTATCAACAGCTACTTAGAAAGAATTTGAGAGACTAGGATGCTAATAGCTGATAATGGCATAATGTTTTACATATTCAGTCTTTGCCTCTCTCCAATTCATTTTCTGAACAGCAGCTGGAATTCTTAAACAGAAACCTGATCATTCATTGCTCTGCTTAAAACACACTTCAGTGTCTTTTTGGATAAATACCAAGATCTTTCTTATGGTTTACACAGCCCTGACTACTTCTCAGTTCAGTTCAGTTCAGTTCAGTTCAGTCGCTCAGTCATGTCCGACTCTTGACTACTCCTAGCCCTTGTTCAACTTCTGGTCTCACTTTTTTTTTTTTTTCTGGTCTCACTTTGAGGCATGCTCTCTCACCCTTAGGATCCAACTACCAGAGGGTTTTTGTTTTTTTTTTTTTAATTCTAAATGACATTCTATTTATTTCAAGCCTCCAGACTTGTTGTGTGCAAGCTTTAAAACCTTCCTCTTCTCATTTACTTTGTAAGCTCTGGTCTAGGAGCTGCTTCATCAGAAAGTCCCTATTACAAAAGTCCCCTATTGTATACTCTCACAGCTTTCTCCATTTTCCTTTCATAGCCCTTATGATTGTAATCACATAATCATTTTAGAAATGTTTTACCATGTCTCTCTTCATGAGTAGATTGTAGACTCCTTGCAAAGGGAACCATGGTTGCTTATTTATTGTAGTATATCTTGTGCCAGCAGAGTGTCTGACATATATAAATCATCAGTAAATATTCGCTGAATGAATAGTTGAATCCTTGCATTGTTTTTAAGTACCCTGGTGTAGCTGTTGTTTAGTCATTAAGTTGTGTCCACTCTTTTGCAATCTCATGGACTGTAGCCCACCAGGCTCTTCTGTCTGTGGGATTTCCCAGACAAGAATACTGGAGTGGTTTGCCATCTCCTCCTCCAGGGGATCTTCCTGACCCAGTGATCGAACCCACATCTGTCATGTATCCTGCATTGGCAGGTGGATTCTTCATCACCGAGGCACCAGGAAAGCCTCAAGTACCCCGTAGCTATGCCTTAATTCAAAGAATTTTAAAAGATTTATTATTTTTTAATTTAAGGATCATTCCTTTTTTGAGAATTTTGAGAAAACTGAGAATTTTGTTTCTCTGTCAAACGTCAACAAGAACCCTCTTGAACCTCCCTCCCCATCCCACTCCTCTAGGCTTATACAGAGCCCCTGTTTGAGTTAACTGAGACATAGAGGTAGCAATGAAGTCATCAGTAACAGAAACAAGTATCATTGAGTAGGGATATACCTTTCTCCCATCCCTTACATTATACTGTTTAGGCATTTTCCTACTTTATAGCAGAATGTTTCTTTCACTGGGCAAAGAATAAGATAGAAAGGACAGAAACCTACGCTGGGCTTTTGAGGGAGAAGGATGGAGGGCAGGAAAGCTAGGTCACCTCTGTTGAAACACTGAAATCCCTAAATATAGATATTCCTAAGCAGAAGGAAGATGTTTGGTAGATATTTTGCTAACATGGATTCTTTTTTTTTTTTTGAGATATTAATTGAAAGTTGAGATGTTCATTTTTTTCTCCTTGAATTTTTTTCTTTTCTGTTCTCCATTCAAGCAGACAACACATTTCATGCATCCTTGCCACATGAAAAGTCTTTGGCAGAGTTTCCTGGCTTCTGTTTGCCCACTGAGGATAATAAAACTCGAAGAGAGCGGAAATTGGTATCTCTATGTGAAACCAAGAGAGACAGAAGGTTCGCCAAAGGAAAAAGAGCTTTCTCCAGGTCTCAGGGATGAAACAAGTCTGCTGGTTTTTGAACAGAGGGGATGCTCAGGTCCACCCTGGAAGTACGTAAGGCTGCAGGGCTTCAGGGGAAATCTCCAGGTGATAAATCAGGTGGGTTAGATGCCAAGCTTAGGGTCCTAGCTTTGTTAAAGAGCCCCTGCTCTACACGTGGCATGGAAATGACACACTGGTGGACTTGATGGGATCCTGTGGCTGCAGCAAAATGTAGCTGTTAACAAATGTGAACAGATACTTTGTGATCAGTGTTCTAATGCCCAGACCTGGAGTAAGACATTAGAACCTCACCTGGGAGTGGGAGAAAGTCTGGAATTACCTGAAGTTGAATTTCTCACAAACTCAATGTGACTTGGTTCTCAGAATAGAAATCAGATGATTTACAAACACTAATGGAATGTGGTTTTACTAATTTATCTGATTAAGATTCATTCTTGCTACATGAAACAAATAAACAACAATAACAACAACAAAAGCTACGCTAGTCTTTTCTTCCTATTGTGAGGGGATGGTTCATTTTTATTTAAAATTTTTAAAACTTCTGAGTGAAATGTACAAGGTATTTCAAAGAGCTCAGCATTAACTATCTACTGCAGTAACTGATCTCATCAACAGCAGACAGCTCTTAATGGTACCTTGATGATTAAGACTAAGAAATAAAACCCAAATCTAATCCATTCTGATAGTCACATTGTGCTGCACTTGTCTGTGGGGGCATCCCTCTTTATCTGGAAGAAAAAAAGTAACACTGAGCACCAAACAACAGAGTTGATCTATTTTCAGCAAAGAGTGATTATCTCAGTGAAGCACGTATTACCTTAAATAGAGTAAGGCAGGTACAGCATGTGTTTCCCATTTTAGGAAGAAAATGCAAAGGTAAGAGGATCTTGATGTTGGGCTGGCAATACCAGCTTGGGTGGAGAACTGATGGCAAACAAAGTGAAATTTGGAAATCAGAATGTTGACTGCTTATTTTGTGCTTTGGTATTGAGACAAGATTTCTCTATATAATCATTTATGTTTGTGAATTATCATTCATTCCATTTATCAACAATATTTACTGAAGGTTTCACTGGGGGCTAGGCTTTGGAGACACATAAATTAACTTCAGAAAATGATAGTACATGTGCAAGAATGATCGTGACACAAGGCAAGTAATAAGTTTGAAAAAGACAGGGGAGAACAATACTTCCTTTCCTCTGTTCTCTTTTTCCTTCCTTTCCCTTTACTTTCACTTTCTTTTTAAAAATCAATACTCACATATATAATATGTAAAAGTTTTATAAACGAGTAGGAAATACTAGGTTGACAATTTCAGCCTCCACTACCAATGCTGGGTGTGAACACTGAGGAAAACATTTAGGGCAAAGAAAGTGGGATCTGTGAGTTTATGAGGAGTAGTATTTCCCATAAATTTGAGCAAATTCCAGGAGATGGTAAAGGACAGGGAAGCCTGACGTGCTGCAGTCCATGGTGTCACACAGAGTCAGACACAACTTAGCAACTAAACAACAGCAATATTCTCCAAGACAGCCAGATGTAACTTTTTTTGCATGTAAAAAGCCACTGAAAAAGGCTGAGATAAGGAAAATTAAAGAAAGCAGTGCCAGTGGTGTGTTGGTGATTCTTCATATTTATGAAGTACACTGGTCAGTTACTTATAAATTTTGTGAGACAGTTGTTAAACTGTTGGTAGCTTGAAATCAGCCATGATGGAAGTATTTACATCATCAGTTCAGTTCAGTTGCTCAGTCATGTCCGACTCTTTGTGACCCCATGAATCGCAGTATGCCGGTTCTCCCTGTCCATCATCAACTCCTGGAGTTCACTCAGACTCACGTCCATCGAGTCAGTGATGCCATCCAGCCATCTCATCCTCTGTTGTCCCCTTCTCCTCCTGCCCTCAATCTTTCCCAGCATCAGGGTCTTTTCCAATGAGTCAAATCTTCACAACAGGTGGCCAAAGTATTGGAGTTTCTTTAGCATGAGTCCTTCCAACGAACCCCCAGGACTGATCCCCTTTAGGATGGACTGGTTGGATCTCCTTGCAATCCAAGGGACTCTCAAGAGTCTTCTCCAATACCACGGTTCAAAAGCATCAATTCTTCTGCGCTCAGCTTTCTTTATAGTCCAACTCTCACATCCATACATGACCACTGGAAAAACCATAACCTTGACTAGATAGACCTTTGTTAACAAAGTAATGTCTCTGCTTTTGAACATTCTGTCTAGGTTGGTATACTTTCCTTCCAAGGAGTAAGCGTCTTTTAATCTCATGGCTGCAGTCACCATCTGCAGTGATTTTGGAGCCCCCCAAAATAAAGTTAGCCACTGTTTCCCCATCTATTTCCCATGAAGTGATGGGACCAGATGCATGATCTTAATTTTCTGAATGTTAAGCTTTAAGCCAACCTTTTCACTCTCCCTTTTCACTTTCATCAAGAGGCTCTTCAGTTCTTCTTCACTTTCTGCCATAAGGGTGGTATCATCTGCATATCTGAGGTTATTGATATTTACATCATAGCTAGAAGCAAATGCTACAAATCATGACTTAAACAAAAACAGTGAATTGCTCTACCAGCCTACCAGTAGAAATGACAACTCCAAGATTCTTTCACTTTCCTAGTGGGCAAAATTATGCGTATTCTGTGTGTAAACTTTTAAAAGAGGCAATATGATAGTTGAGGATATACCAGAAACTGCAGAACTATCCAAGGGTATCAGAGTAGCAGGAAACTTATGGACCTGAGAAGAATAGAGAAGGAGGGCATACTGATGATGCCCATGTAGCTTTCTTTGATCATCAGGAATAAGCCAAAGACCATTAGATGAGTGGATAATAGTCATTTGGGGAAGGAGAAATTTTCAGTCCATATGTTGGCCATTGATAACATTTTCCATGGTGTTTTCTGTTAAATAAATTTCATACTGCCATTCTGTGAGAAGGCATGGTATATAAAGGTAGCAGTGTGTTCACCCTATTACTTTATAACGTGGACTTAACTTGTATATTAGTATCTACATTAACTCAGACAGTAAAGAATCTGCCTTCAATGCAGGATACCCAGCTTTGATCCTTGGGTCAGGAGATTCCCTGGAGAAGGGAATGGCTATCTACTCCAGTATTCTTACCTGGAAAATGTCGTGGACAGAGGAGCCTGGCACGCTACAGTCCATGGGGTCACGAACAGTCAGATACAACTGAGCAATTAATACCTTCTTTCACACTGTTTTATTTATTTATTTGTATCTATACACTTGCATGTATGCAGACACAGTGATAATCATGTAAATGGTACAGGAAGGCACAAAAACAAAAGTAAAAGTCCTTGTTTTCTAACTTCAGTGGGATGTTTCAGTCTCATCCTGAGACTATTGACTCTCTCTATCACCATATCTACTTTTAATATGCCACACTCTCCACAAGACTCTAGTTGATTTTGTTCAGAAATAACAATAAAGACCAAATCAGGGGCTCAACATAGTAATTTTAGTATTTTGTATAAGAGTTGGAGATACAGCATGTCAAGAAGCCACCTGAGGTACAGAGCAGAAAATATATATATTTTTTAAAGATAAGATAATTTATGATATTTTAAAACAAATTTTATATATTAGCCCTAATATGAGATTTTTAAAATCTAATTTCTTCTTTTTCCAGCAATTTTAATGTAGCATATTGTCATACCAAGACAACATTTTGTCTTATTAACTTATAAAAATAAGTCCTTTCTTGTTCTATTTTTATTCCCTTCCTCAAGTACCTTTAGAGTGTACTACCCTAAACCATTCCCCTTATTAGCATTTTAGAGGACAGACTCTCTGAGAAGTAAAAATATTCTATGTTTTTTCCTGAGAAATTATAAAGAAGGTATAGGCAGATCCTAATGCTGGGAAAGACTGAAGGTTAAAGAGGTGGCAGAGGATGAGAGGGTTAGATAGCATCACTGACTCAGTGGACTTGAATTTGAGCAAACTCCAGGCAACAGTGGAGGACAGAAGAGCCTGGTGTGCTACAGTACATGGGGTCACAAAGTCAGACACAACTGAGCAACTGAACAACAACAAAGACAGATGACATCTAATATTTTAAGTGGAATTGTAAACAGAAGACACCAGCAATAAAGGATGTCTTTGAGATTTTGCCTAAAAGTAACCTTTAACTTTTTATTTCTATGGAAACTTCAGTCAATACACATCTTTTGTGTCAGATAGTTTTGCTTTTGAGTTACAAATGATATACACAAATAATTATTAGCTCAATGTTATTGTATCAGTCTAAGATTTCAGTCAGAGAATGTCAGATAGTACATCTCAGTAAATGCCAAGAATCATCAGTATGTTTTCAAACCCCAAAGTTTCAAGTGGAACAATTTATGCAAGTAACACTCCCTGGTTCCACAAGACTCAACTGAAATAGACAAGAGCACATCGCATTACAACATATTTAATATTATGTTTAAAATTTTATTTAAATATTCTGTAATTCCTTTACTAATGATTCCAGAAATGTTTGGCTCATTTTTTTAAAATATAAATTTATTTATTTTAATTGGAGGTTAATTACTTTACAATATTGTATTGGTTTTGCCATACATCAACATGAATCCGCCACAGGTATACACGTGTTCCCCATCCTGAACCTCCCTTCCTCCTCCCTCCCCATGGCCCATTTCTAATAGTTTTCATTTTCACATAAGATAAAAACAGAGAGGTCACCATTTTTTGGCAACAGGAAATTTCAATTCAAATATCTGTTCTTTTATATACAGAATATGAATATATGAAAGGAATATGTTAATATTTATGTGTGTGTATTTATATATACATCATATATCAACTCATAGTATGCCTATACTCCCAAATTGTTAATTTGTATTAATTGAATGATTCTCCCAATATAAACTCCAATTACCTTATTCTTATGACTTAGTAAATTTAGCTCAAAAAGATACACAAACGTAGAGTATAGTTTTGCCAAAATCTTGACAAAGTTGACCAGGCATTGAGCTTTCTGTTTTTGGCCACAATCAGAAATTTGTTCTTAAGATTCTGTGGTTTATTTTAAATGCTTCACCACCAAAGAGATTCCCAAGAAACTAAAGGCTTTCAGGTTGACCTTGTAAAATTATAATCTCTTGTTTTGCGTGTCCAATTAGCATCAGAACTTGTTTAGGAGAGATGCTGCCATTTCAGGGCCTTGTGAGGTCCTGCATTCATATGTCCAGGTTCATTCATATGTCATATCCACAAAAGACTGCTGGCCTTATTTTCAGTCTTCTGGGGCCACTTGCTATGTTCTTTTGTACCAGTTGTCAGCATACAACTGTTCCCCCTACTCCTTCCTTTTCTATATTCCTGATGCTAGAATTCCTGACGTTTTATTAACTATAATTCATTTTTAACTGCCTTGTGTAATATATTTTATCTCTGCTAACTATTATCCATTTGCTAACCCCTCCTATTCAGTCTAAATAGGAAAATGTTTAGATAGATATGTCTGAGAAATTGACATCTGTAAGTTCATTTCCAGGATGATACATGTCTCTGAAGAGTACTGAATTATAATGTTGTCAAAATAATTCATCTAAAGAGGATAAGCAATTTATTCTCATGGGCATAATTTTGTTTAGAAGAGATCATTCTCTTGGACAGGCCCAAGTGAGATAAGGAGGATACTGACAATGTACTTGTTTTCTCTAAGTCTACAAATCTTGGGGAATAATTTCCCTTTATCTTTTCATAAATGTTCTTAATAGGTGATTTAGAGTCTCAGTGTGAGATTGCCACTTCTTAATAGAAAAGGGGTGGATGTTTATCCCTACAATAAAAAGTGAAATGATGTTTTAAAACAGGAGTTGGCAAATTGCAGACTGTGGGCCAAATTTTGCCTGCAGGCTGCTTTTGTGTGGCCCGTGAGTTAAGCATGATTTTTACATTTTTAGACTTGTAAATACACAAACACACACACACACACATACACACAATACTATGCAACCAGGATCATATTTGGCCTACAAAACCTGAAATATTTACTTTCTGGCCTTTTATAGAAAAATCTATAAACCTTCAAGTAGCTGTAATAAAGGGATTTTTTTTATCATAAATCACATAGATAATGTTTTCTATATGACAGGTACATGAAATTTTGTGTGTATTAACTCATTGCAATCTCAGAGGAAGCTTAAATATATTGAGAGTTAAAGTGTCATCCTCATTTTGAAGAAAACTAAAGGCAGTTAGGGACTAGAGACTATACTTAAAACCACTATACTATATGGCCTCAGCATCTGATCTGTCTTGTTTGGTTGTTTTGAGGGGTGGTATGCATGTGTGTGTATGTGTGTGTGAATCCTTCTCTTGACACCAATCTGCAATTAGTCAAAATAGGATGGTTATGTGATTAGCAGAATACTGTTTAAACACAGGACGGACTATACAAGTTTCCTTAAGCATGTAAAGGGCAAAGCTACTGCACACAAATTGGCTGTACACAGCAGCACTTCAGCTGGATGAGTAAGACCCTCTCACTCTCAAATGCCCATGAAATTGGCTTCCTACTATTACTATACTTCATCTGGGTGATGACTCTTCAGGACACTCATCTTGACAGCCTTATGCTTGTTTTATACATAGCTGGTCCCTTATGACTGCTTTCTCTAGAGATTTGTGTTATGTGCCTGTCTGCCCAACATTTGAAAATTCTGTAATTGTTAGCACTCCCGAAGCATCCCTCAGTGCTATTGTAGGACTGGAGAGATTAAAGGTAGATTTCTAGGCTTGCCTACCCCCATTGGCAGGTTTTAGGCTTCAGGCCTGCCTGAAGCATATTCCTGCAATAGCCAGTTTGCTGTTCTTTCTGGTAGCTTTTCTTCTCTTACTCTTGGTTTCTCTACCTATAAATTCAGGAAGAGCTTTTGATTTGTTATGAAAAGAGTTTCTATCTCTATTCCAATTTTCTCCTATGCATAATCTAAGTTCTGGCTTCCTCAATTATTATTTCTTTGTTGATTTAGTTTTACTGCCTTTGGTTTTGCAGGTATCAGTTAAAATCTTTACTTGTCATTATACATTCAGTGCCTTTATAAATTTATTCCATTTATAGATTTATAGCGTTATTTCAAGAGGACTTTGGGGAGTAGAGGAGAAGTAAACATATGTATAGGCTCCATCATTTTGAACTAGGACCTTTCAAAATTTATGTGGCAAGAAAATGCATTGGGGGATATATTGATAGGTTTCCTTCCACTTCATGTTTTATTACAGTTCTTCTTCTATATTTTGGGAGACTTCCCATCAGTCCTGGAATATTGAAAATAAGACTCCAAGAAGCAATTCTTCATTTTAAGTTCAAAAATCCATAGTGGAAAACAAAAAACATTTGGGCAGATATATTATTTTCTTGCCCCTAGATTGGGTAGGACTCCATGCAATGGGAAAGGGAAGAAAAGAGGAGCTACGTGGGCTGGCATGATGTTAGCCTCAAGAGATCACCAAGCTCTGTCCATGCCAGACCTCTCTGTGACTGTTTCTTGGGAGATGCCAGAGACTTGTGTTACTTCTGCACATCATCTAGTCTCCATTCCAATGAGTGGCATGCGTTGAATAGAATGAACAGCTACTAGGATTTCTTTTTGTCCTCATTGCTGAGGATCACCCATTGACAGCTGTCATCAGGATGCTTGCTTGTCTTCCAGCAAGGCTGAATCCTTGATTTTGTTTAGGCTTTAAATGACGTAGACAATGTGAATGGCCTCACTTTCGTGGCCTACCATATTTTTTACTCAAAAAGTGGTGGATTCATGTGGATGTATAGCAAAACCAATACAATATTGTAAAGTAATTAACCTCCAATTAAAATAAATAAATTTATATTAAAAAAAGTGGTGTTGTTCTATACACTTGGTGAGGAAATGGTTGAGATGTGTCTATCACTCAGGAACCTGGCAGCAAATAGTTGAGACACTTAATTGGATAATTTAAGAAGAGTTTAATTATGAAGGTTTGGACAGATTTAGGAGCACCAATAAACATAGTACTAAACCCTATGGCTAGTTACAGTAGGGTTTTATCTTTGTAGGGCCTGATGGGTAAAGGGGACAGAGTGGCCCCCAGAACCTAGAAAGGAGGGATTATTGAAAAAAAGAAAGAAAAAAGAAATACAGTCTTTTTCAAGCTTATCTGACTAATCTTTTTTCTCATGTAACATCTGTTGCCATTTTGTGGAACTTCGGAAAATACTGGTATAGATGTATTTCTGCCTAATAAGGTCAACTAAATGACTTTTCCTGACAATATTCCTAATATTTGGTTCTATAAAATTTTCAGAATTGAACTTGTCATCCAATAAGTTCAATTAAAAAACAGCCTTTGCCAAACTTTAATTTTTGGAGTTGTTATTCTGTACTTTGTAGCTGTTCTTTATTGGAGAGTAAGGAACTGTGGCATAGAATTATTCTTAATGAATCAATTTTTAAATTTCATGTTATCTTCTGCTTTTCATATTTACCTATGGTTTGCTAGAAACATGGCTTAGAGGAAAATTTAGAACATATTACTAAACACTTGGCTGTTGCAGTGCTTCATATATATCAAGTTCAGAAGATATATAATAATTTCATAAATATCTTTGAACAACAGTACTGTGTATTAATAGAGAAGAATAATTCATTTTGATTTCACAGTGCATATGTCAGCACATGACTTTATGCAAAATAAATTGTTAAGTTCAACTGGGAATTGAGGATAAAGATTTTGGCTCTTCTGACTTTTGTGACTAGATTTGAAATAAGGTGGGTAATCAATGGAGGTGTGTATTAGGGGATCAGAGGCTCTTTGGGCAAAAATTCTGCCAGTTACTTCTTCCTTAATATCTGAATTTTCTGCACACAGAGAGTTGATTTAAGATCTTTCAGTATGTTTCTTTTACTGTCTGTAGTCTAAACAAGAAGTTTTATATTTTGTATTGTTCATTTCATTTTCTAGATATTAAATTACTCCTTTGCTCAGAAAGGTCATTTAAGAGGGACAGCAATATATCACTTCACTGATACTTGTCATGTAAGTAATACATTTACCGTCATGGGCATCTGTCAGTTTGAGGAGAATGGATTTTGTTATTTTCTATTACTATAGAAAGTAGAACATTTATTTACCTACCCTAGTCCACAGTATGTGAAATGTCTAAGATTATGTTAACTCTTTAGACCACAGGGGTGCCAGATTACATGGCAGTTCAGTTCAGTTCAGTTGAGTTGCTCAGTCATGTCCAACTCTTTGCGACCCCATGAATTGTAGTACGCCAGGCCTCCCTGTCCATCACCAACTCCCGGAGTTCACTCAAACTCATGTCCACCGAGTCGGTGATACCATCCAGCCATCTCATCCTCTGTCCTCCCCTTCTCCTCCTGCCCCCAATCCCTCCCAGCATCAGAGTCTTTTCCAATGAGTCAACTCTTTGCATGAAGTGGCCAAAGTATTGGAATTTCAGCTTCAGCATCAGTCCTTCCAATGAACACCCAGGACTGATCTCCTTTAGAATGGACTGGTTGGATCTGCTTGCAGTTCAAGAGACTCTCGAGAGTCTTCTCCAACACCACAGTTCTAAAGCATCAATTCTTCGGTGCTCAGCTTTCTTCAAAGTCCAACTCTCACATCCATACATGACCACTGGAAAAACCATAGCCTTGACTAGACATAACTTTGTTGGCAAAGTAATGTCTCTGCTTTTGAACATGCTATCTAGGTTGGTCATAACTTTCTTTCCAAGGAGTAAGTGTCTTTTAGTTTCATGGTTGCAGTCACCATCTGCAGTGATTTTGGAGCCCAAAAAATAAAGTCTGACACTGTTTCCACTGTTTCCCCATCTATTTCCCATGANGTTCTAACTTTTGCTTCCTGACCTGCATACAGATTTCTCAAGAGGCAGGTCAGGTGGTCTGGTATTCCCATCTCTTTCAGAATTTTCCACAGTTTATCGTGATCCACACAGTCAAAGGCTTTGGCATAGTCAATAAAGCAGAAATAGATGTTTTTCTGGAACTCTCATATGGCAGTGATAAGATCAATTCTCTGATACATGGGTTGTATTGGAGCATTTTCATAGAGAGAAATAATCACTATTCAAGGGTCGGATAGTATAATCATTAAGATAAATAGTGTAATGATAAATATTTAATAACCACCTCTGGTAGGAAGGGGAGTACTGCTCATTTCTATGATGTAAATAATGCCATCCTGGCCACTTTCAAGTTATAGACTAGAAATCCTTGAACTTGAGTTGGGAACAGATGTGCAGTAGCTAACCATTTTATAGGGTGTTCTACCTTACAGATATTAAAAAAAAAAACATAAATTCAGGAACAGTGATAGTAGTGTAGTTAATTAGTGAGGAAGCAATGTATTTTTGGCTACTTATTACCCTTGTAATTAATTAGCTTGTATAATTTTGTTGCACCCAGCACAGCTTGTAGGGATAGAGAGTGGTCAACGCAGTTTGGAAAAAAGAAACTAGAGACAGAATTAAAGTTTTCAAGATGGGATTGGGGGACTTAAGACCTGTAGGATCAAGAGCCCTGCTGACACATCACTTTTATTGAGCCCTTGGTATGCAGAAAGTTTCTGGTTTTTAGATAACATAAGGTTCCCATGCCCCAGTCACATCCCAGAGTTAATGTTCTTCTTTGTACTTTTATGTTATCTCCTAGTACCAAGGGCCGGGGAAGGCAATGGCACCCCACTCCAGTACTCTTGCCTGGAAAATCCCATGGATGGAGGAGCCTGGTAGGCTGCCATCTATGGGGTCACACAGAGTCAGACACGACTGAAGCGACTTAGTAGCAGCAGCAGTAGTACCAAGGACATCCCTCAGCCAGGGGCAGCAGTCCTCACATGACCATCGAAAGAACAATCAGAGTGTGCTCAAGCAGCATTCTGAATTTGCGCGACCCGGTGTTCCATGGTCCACTCTATGTTCCTCCTTAGCTCAGCAAGGCATGACGGTCCCAACTAATCAGCCTGATGTAATTTTTGTTTAGATTATACTTAGTTGCGGTATCTCACTTTTATTCTTTTCCCATGGTGTTCTTCTCATGGCTTAGCCAGAGTGACAGGCAGCTGACTATTAACCCCTGCATAATTTGATTTTCACTAATGGTTTTTTTTTAACAACCAACTCAAAAAAGTTTAAATATTTAACAATTGACTTCCTAAGCTAGTACAAGGTGTCTCCCATACAACACAGATACGAGCATGAAGTTTATCATTAGATAGTTCTGAATTTGAGTCCTTGCTCTGTCACTTAAAAACTGGCCATGTGAAGTTTATATTTCTTTTTAAAGTTTTAGTTCTCTCAAATGAAAGGTGTAGGGAAAGAGCAAAGTAGCCAAGAAGGCAGTGATCAGGCTCTTGCCCACGGCCTCTCATTCTCGCCCCATGTTTTGTAAATACATGGTTATATGACAGCTGAGGTTACTTATAGCACTGCACATGTGTTCACAATGTACCTGCTTGGCCACAGGTCCCTTTTGTTCTATAAACATATATAAGCTCCACCTGAAAAACCTTTGAGGCTGCGTTATGGCTGCCTTATGGCTGTGTCTGCTGGGTCAGCCACGAGAGGAGAGAATACAGTGCGTCTGCTGCTGCGGCTGCTGTGCCAGTTAGGAGAGTATAAATGTGTCTGCAGTTCCTACCACTCCTTGGAGTTTTCTTCCAGTTTCCCTGCTCATGCCTTGCCTACCATGGGTTCAACAAACAGTGTGAACAGTGAGATACAGCGAGATAAAAGGTAAGGGTAAAAGTTATATCTACTTTGATTAGCTGCGTGTGTGTGTGAGTCATTCGATCATGTCCAACTCTTTGCGACCCCCTCGACTGTAGCCCTCCAGGCTCCTCCATGCAGTTCTCCAGGCAAGAATACTGGAATGGGTAGCCATTCCCTTCTCCAGGGGGTCTTTCCAACCCAGGGACAGAAGCTGGATCTCCTACATTGCAGGCAGATTCTTTATCAGAGCTACCAGGGAAGCCCTCAATTAGCTATTGTCAGGATTAAATGAAATGGGACTTCCCCCTCCTCTGGAGAGTAAGAGACCTATAGCTAGAGATTTCATAAGGTCCTTATTAGAACTGTGATCACAAAGCGTTTTTTTTTTTTTTTTNTTTTTTTTTTTTTTTTTGAACTAAAAGAGAAAGCCATTAAGAGGAATATGCTCTACATAATGATGCAATTTGTATAATTCAAGGGAAGATAGGTAGGCGTCTTTAAGAATAAGAATTCAGACTATACTGTCATCACAAATGAATATTTTTCCTTGGATTGTGTGTAGTTTGGTTACAAAAGTCATTCCTTCTGCCTTTAGTAGTAGGATTACAAAGAAAATTGTACTTCTTGGAGAGTTGGCCCATGCCCTGTAGTGTTTTGTGAGTTGTGTAGGCCAAAGCCGCCTTCTTGGTTCCTCCTTTATAGATTCTGTTGGAAAATGGTGATACTTTTTCCCATTTGATGGGATACTTACACAATACTTACACAGTTTGGGTGGTTACTTACACAGGTTACCTTAGAAAGGAAGTGGGTGATTTAGGAGACAGGTGTAAATCTGAGGATAGGGAACATGACTGAATTGAGTTTTAGGATCACAAAGGTCAGGAACAGCTTTATATACTGATGAAGTCACTGTGTTCAGTAATTATTATGATCTTTAAACATTGTAGTCTTCTTTATTAAGAAATAATTCCACTCAACATTGTTTAATAAAAAGATTTGCTTAAAATTAATAACTTCACAGAGAAGCAAATAGAACATAAAATCAGAAAAAAAAAGAAAAAATTCAAGGAGATATTATGAAAAGTAAATGATTAAACTGCTGTAGATCCTGACTTATCTATACCAAGATGGAAAGCTTATATCTCTTGTTTTGTTTAAGCTGTTTTTAACAAGACAGTCATTACTTACAACAGATGAGTTTCCAGACCAGATGTATATAATGAGAACCCTTGAAAGTCATGAAGCCTCCACAGAGCACAGGAAATCTATATTTACTTGGATTACCAAAAAGTAAATCAATTACAAATGCCACTACACTAATGTCTTGAATAAAAGATAAGAGAGAACATTCAGTATTATTTTGAAGAGCTTAACAAAATTAATTAGGATTATTAAATTTTTAAGTGAAGGACATTTGC
>SJYQ01001273.1:427248-465159 GCA_006410935.1 Redunca redunca
AGTTGGGAAATGTCAAAATGAAAAAAGTAAATGTGACATATCTAAAACAATTTAAGGAGAATTAACTTTAATAATGGGAAAACGTGTACAAAATGAGAAGATAAAATGAAGGGGAAAACACACCAAATATTCTTTTTAAATATTCTAAACTGAATATGGAACATTGATTAGTAACAACAACAACAAAGACCCGATGAATAGTTTTTAATATTTTTTTTTTGCCCGTTGGAAGCCATCTTGATGTTGTGACTTTGAATTTTAAAAAATGAAACAAGTTCTGGAATGTGAAAACCAGCTGCTGAAAAATATTAGCAATAAATTTTCTGACTAGGCAGCTGTTATGAAAGGTGAGGACAAAGGGCTGCAAACACTCTTTACAAACTTTAATAAATAAGCAGAATATGTGCCATGCCAGCTCTTTTCCTTAGTCTTGTCAGAGAAAAAGCTACTGTGACAGTAAATAAATTTTTTGACTAGTATTTTGCAACAGCTATGTTTTTTTTCCAGATTCACCTCAGAGTATTTTAAACACATGCAACTTGTATTTTTTTTCCCAAGAGTTATAATATACAAAAAGTTTATTGAAGTAATTGAAGCTTGATTGTGCCATTAATTGTCTTCTGAAAACATTTGGAATGCTTCAGTAAAACAAGTGGGAAATTGGTAGGCTACAGTCCATGGGGTCCCAAAGAGTTGAACCCGACTGAGCAACTTCACTCCACTCATTTCACTCCATACTTTATCACTGGAGAAGGAAATGGCAACCCACTCCAGTATTCTTGCCTGGAGAATCCCATGGACAGAGGAGCCTGATGGGCCATGGTCCATGGGGTCGCAGAGAGTTGGACATGACTGGTGTGACTGAGCATGCACGCAGGTTCTTTTTATAATCTACTTAATGAAGAAGTGAACTATGGGAACATAATGTGAAAGATGTTTAAGAATAAATATTTGCTTACATGAAGATAACACAGCAATCACAATACTTTATATGGATAGCAAACTAGGAAATAATACTGTTGATTCAAAGAAAAGTGGAAATGCTTTGAAATCTACAGCCCACATAGAAAAGAAACTGAATAGAGTATATCCAAATTTTACAGTAATCCTAAAAACATATAACATGAATGATTTTATTGATAATCTAGAAAAGTCTTTAATATGTAAAGCTGAAATAATTTTTTCCAACACTAAAACAATGCAATCAGTCATTCTAAACCAAATTGTTGTTGTTGTTCAGTTGCTAATTGTTTGACTCTGTGATTCCATGGACTATAGCACACCAGGCTTCCCTGTCCTTCACTATTTCCCAGAGTTTGCTCAGACTCATGTCCAGTGTGTTGATGATGCCATTCAACCATCTCATCCTCTGTTGCCCCTTTTCCTCCTGCCCTCAATCTTTCTCAGCATCAGGGTCTTTTCCAATGAGTTGGCTTGTTGTATCAGGTGGCCAAAGTATTGGGAGCTTCAGTATCAGTCCTTCCAATGAATTCAGGGTTGATTTCCTTTAAGATTCATATTGTTTAAGCCATTCTCTCTAAAGTATGATATTATAGCAGCTTGAACTTGGGCCACTTTTGTGGCTGGGGTCTGTATTAAGCTTTTTGTAGCTCTTTTGCTTAGAGAGGAGAGCAGCCTCTGTCAAGAAATGACCTGTATTTAAGACAATTCCACCAAAAAAAAAAAAAAACCAACAACAATAAAAATGACAACCAATANTTGTGGCTGGGGTCTGTATTAAGCTTTTTGTAGCTCTTTTGCTTAGGAGAGCAGCCTCTGTCAAGAAATGACCTGTATTTAAGACAATTCCACCAAAAAAAAAAAAAACCCAACAACAATAAAAATGAAAACCAATATGATTGAGACATAATCATAAGTCAGTTCCAAGGTTAATTGTTTTAGATGTGTCATGTCCACCCACACACTGTGTATTGCTTGAGGTGGCCTTCTCTGGCATGGAGGAGGAAAGATGATTTCAATGCCTTCCTGAATTGATCATTTTGGAGTTGTTCTCCCCAGCAGTGTGTGATACTCTTCAAAACTCCCACTTCTGCCAGCACCATTTTTTAACATTTATTGTATGCCGGGTGGTGGTCTACGTGTTCAAAGCACATTAACAAATGAAACAGAATGTTGAAAATGGAATTTTGACTCGGGATACATTTGGTAGTTCCTTGCTAAGATTTTGTTGTTGTCGTAGATTTGGTGTTATTTTTAAATCTTTGCCAAGTTTGTAATTTTCCACATTCACATTCTTACTACCTTCATATTAAACCATACATTCATGATAATTCTCATACTGCCTTCTAAACATTTCTAGTCTGAATGTATGATCTACATTTAATGTTGTCATATTCATCACTAATTTTTCTATATAAGAGATTAGATTTTAGGCATGGATACTTTAAACTTTTAGATTTCATAATCATGTTACACAGACATGTCATGCTTCAGAATCACTGGAGATTTGTTCTACTTAATGATCAATTAATGCTACTTGAAAGCGTGCAGTGATTCTGGATATTTTATCTCATGCCCTGCTCCTTATCTGTGGCCACCACTTTCAGGTTAGTGGACTTTCAGCCTTCAGGCAAAACTTAAAAAACAAAAACAAAAACAAAAACAACCCTGTTTGCATTGCTCCAGGCTGATACCAGAAATGTCTGGAAAATAGCAATTTCCTTAATTGGGTTGAAAATATATATATAGGCAGACATAACATGGTTATGGTTAATTGTAAATTTATATTGCTGTTAAGGAAAAGTTTTATTCAGATTTTGAGAAACCAGAACATACATTTAAAAGGAAGGAAAAAATTGGGGGCTACAGTGAAATTATTAAGATAGGCATAATTTTGCAGTTAAGTAATCTTGCTAAATTCCTTGTATTGCAGCTGTACATAGGTGTAAAAAGTAATTAGAATTTCATATGAGAAGACTTCTGCAGAGTCTTAGAATCCACATGGGAGACTGGCTGCAGAGCTATTGATCAGGGGAAATATGTACATATATCTTGTCTTAAATTCAGCAAAAGTTTTGATAAAGTGCCTCCATATTATTTTCACTAAGCTGGAAAAATGTGAGTGGAATGAGGTGTAGTTGAGTGAATCTGCCCAACTGTGCTGAGGTAGTTTATTTGACTTATGGATGTTCAGTGATGGTTGTGGAGCTAAATTGAAATGAACCGATCTATGTTCATCTATACAGAGTGCCACAGAAGTGTACCTTGTGTCATTCTATGTATACCTGTGGCGGATTCATGTTGATGTATGGCAAAACCAGTACAATATTGTAAAGTAATTAACCTCCAATTAAAATAAATAAACTTATATTAAAAAAATAAAAGCTTCTTAGATATAGCTTTCAGAAAAACACGAAAGATAAATTAATTAAAAAAAAAACCTTGTCCTGTTCAGTATGCTGATCAAAGATGTGTGAAGATTTCCAAGACCAATTTGTTGACCCATGTGCTTCCTCATAGTTAAATCTCACAAGTCTTTTTCAACCTTCTTGTATCTGCTGCCTCACTGGCATGTGGCACTGACTTTTTTTTTTTTTTTAAGAAAATGTATCTTCAACTTTGAAGGTATTATTTTCTAGTTTCCTGTTCAACTCTGAGTTTTCCTCTTTCTTCTCTGAGTTCATGCTTGTTCTTCCCTTAAATATTCATTCTCACTCTTCACAACTTTACCACTCCCTGGGTGTTTTCATTCACGATCTTGGCTACATACTATTTATAATATGATGACTCTCAAATCTGTATCTTCAGTCTAGACCACTTTCCTGGGCATCCAAACAGTATGTTCATTCCACTCTTGGCAAATTGCCTGTTCTCATTTCAATTAGTATCTTGAAACTGTTTGGCATGAAATATCTTAACCTCCCTTCTCCCCCCAATCTTAAAGTTTCTGATAATTGAAAAAAGCACTGGCACTGGACACAGAGCTGTGTTTGATTTTTTTTTTTTTTTTAACATTCATCACTTACTAGTTATACAAATCAGGGCAAATTTTTTATCCTATCTGTATTAGTTTTCTATTGTTGCATAACAAATTACCACAAACTCAGTGGCTTCAAACAACTTATATAATATCACTTAACTTTTGTGGGCTTCTCTGGTGGCTCAGACAGTAAAGAATCTACCTGTAATGCAAGAGACCTGGTTTCAGCTCCTGGGTCAGGAAGTTCCCCTGGAGAAGGAAATGGCAACCCACTCCAGTGTTCTTGCCAGGTAATTTCATGGACAGAGAAGCATGGTAAGCTACAGTCCATGGAGTTGCAAAGGGCTGGACACGACTGAGTGACTTACACTTTTGTTTTGTGGGTCAGTCATTGGGGCATAGTTGGATGACTATGATCCATAGTTGGATACTCTGCTTAGGGTGTCTCTTTAAGGCTGTAATCAAGGTTTCAGCAAGGGCTAAGCTCTTATCAGATGCTCAACTGAAGTATCCATTTCCAAGCTCCCATAAAACTGTATACAACTTACTTGTATTTACATGTAAAATGGGGTTAGGTATAAAACTCAGATGATTATAAGGGTTAGTAGCTCTTGTGCATCTGACTCTTTGCAATTCCATGGACTATAACCCTCCAGGCTCCTCTGTCCATGGAATTTTCCAGGCAAGAATACTGAAATGGGTTGTCATTTCCTTCTCCAGGATATCGTCTTGACCTAGGGCTTAAACCTGGGTCTTTTGCATTGCAGGCAGATTCTTTACCATCTGAGCCATCAAGGAAGCCCAAGTGCTGTACCTGCATGAAAAATGCTATGTAAAATATTCTTATGCATTTTTGGCCTTCATATATTAAATATCATTGGTGTCTCCTATTCATTATTACCAGAAACACCTTCATAATTTTTAAAACACCTTTTATGGGTGATATTGCCCTATTGCAAGTCACTAGGTGAGGGACTTAAAATATCATTCCTAACAAACAAATGTAAGTTTTGTGGTAGAAACTCATCAAAACACTGTACTATTCATTCTCATACTCATTCAACAAATTCTTACTGAGCACCTACCTGTGGAAGGTGTTTAGGTGCTATCTTGCAATCCAGTGAACAAGACAATATCTCACCTTCTCTCAAGGAACTTGTATAAACAACAAAAGGGATATTAAGAATGGATGTTGATCACTTAATACTCTTCCTTTGTTTGTACCAAGACAAGTCTTTTAAATACGTAGAACTTATCAGTTACCTGAATCCTCTATTCTTTAACTTCTTGTTTGAAGTTCAGTTGAAGTTTATTAGGGAATGGTCTATGGAGAACGGACCTGTCTACTATATAATTTTTTTCCAAATATAGCCACAAACTTCCTTTTCAAGATTTTCTCCTGTTTCTTGCCACATATATTTTCTTTTCAGATAAAATTGAACCATTGACTCTTCAGTGAATCGGTCTTAAATTCTTTTACTTCTGTGCCTCCTTTTACACTATCATTGTCTAGAATGTGCCACACTGTCCTCACTGTTTCATGTGTCAAAATTGTCTTCCTCAGACTTCCTGGTGGTCCAGGGGTTAAGTCTCCATGCATTAACTATAGGGGATACAGATTTGATCCCTGGTCAGGGAAGTTCCACCTGGCAGTTGGTGTAGCCTCCCCCCAAAATTGTCTTCCTCTTTCAAGGTCCTTCCATGAAGCCTTTTTAAAAAAAGATTTATCTCTATTTATTTATTTATGGCTGCACTGAGTCTTCATTGCTCCATATGAGCCTTCTCCAGTTGCAGAGAGTGGGGGCTACTTTCTAGTTGCATTGTGTGGCCTTCAATTGCAGTTATGTTATTACTGTTGACAATACTCTCTTCTCTCGGTTTTGAGCTTGACATAGAGATATCAGGAGTCCAAAAAATATTTGCTAAAAAGAAGAAACAAAAATCTGCCTTGTAGTATGGTTACCTGTATGTTTGATTAATCTGTAATCCCTACTTTATCCCCATTTTAGGCACTTTAACAGTTGGGTCTCTATTTTACTCACTTGTCAGTTTGCTTCAGAGTCAAGTACAATGTTGTATACTTGTTGTTCTATTTATTTTTCATGAAATAATTTTTAAATGTCTACTACCTGCTAGAAACTATAGGTGCTGAGGTAAAGCACCTTCGTTCTGGAATTAGAGAACCTGAATTCAAATGCTATCCCTTCTCCTTACTGGCTGTGACACTGGGCAAGTTTCTCAGAATTTAAAGGCCTTGGGTTCCTTATCTGTAAAATAATGGTGACAATATGATTATGGCCGGGGTGGGGCTGGGGGATGATGATGATGGCTAATGTTCTGTGTACTGGGCCAGAATCAGGATCAAGAACTAATGTCTTTGATGTCAAACTTCAGCTATAAATTGATTAAATGGAGATAAATATGCTGGTGTTCCACTGCTCTAGAATGAAATTCAGTTTACTTACAATGGCCTAAAGCCAAGACCTTCAAAATCTGACTCCTCCCTACCCATCCATACCATTCTGACCACTCACTTGCTTGCTTTGAGGGGACTATTTTCTGTCTTTCAAGCAAGATGAGTAACTTTCCATTTTAGTCTTTCACACGGTCACATTATAGTCTCATTTCCTTGTTGACCTCAACAACACTTTCTCTCAGAAGACTTTACGAACCACTTTATCTAAAGTAGCCCTCTGCTTACCATCTCCCTCATCATCCAGTTATTCTCTCTGACCTCATTTATCTTAATATTCTTTGCCAATATCTTCACTTTTGGGGGGGTCTGATTGTTTCTTATTGATAGCCTATTTCCCCTACCAGAAGGTAAGCGTCATTAAATTTGAGCCTGCTTGACATGACTGAGCAACTGAACTGAACTGTGTGCTATTTGCTAATCTAGTTACAATGTCTGGCACAGTACTCAACCCAATCAGGTACTCCCAAAATAGAATTGTATGCATACGTGAAAGAATAAGTACTCTATAGGTTGTTAAGAACGTTAAATGCAGAGTGTCTGGCAAAAAATAGGTGATAAAAATTGTTAGCTATTATTATCATTACTAATGATACCAAGAAATTGTCTCCAATTTTGTACAGTTCACAGGCTAGCGAGGAAGATATAGGTGTGTAACAAGCCAATTATAGTAATAGTGCTGCATGAATTGGGCTTTTGTGATCTAGGAAAATGTAGATATGCTTACGAAATATTTGCTGAATTGTTGGTTTTCATTTGAACGGTCTTTAAAAATGGCCTAAGAATGAGCACAGGATGAGAATGGAGGCTGGAGCCCATGCCAATCCTTGTAAATAGATTGAACATTTTGTTACCTTCAGTAGTAATAGTATACTTTCCAAGATAGAGTATTCCAGCATAGGGAAAGGCTATGTTATGTTTGTTAACTTTATGATCTGCTCTGTCATAATACATATCTTGGTACAGATCATATATATGCTTTCATGACCTTTTTCTCTCCTCCATAGTGCGTAAATCAAAGAGGTATTTGTAAGGTGAAGCCATTCCCAAGGTCTCTCTGACCCCAAATTAAATCTATTCTAAATTAAACAGTATCCTTGTAGCTTCAGAACCAGACCTCTACCCTCCCTCTTCTAACCTGTTTGTTGCATCTCATTCTCTCATGTAAACATTTTGAGGCTGCCACTTCCCTCTTTATTACTTCCTCTGCTATGCCCTGTAATCACTCTCCCCAATTTTAAAGTTTACACCTGCATCTTCACAAAATGTTCTGTATCTGCATCTCCTCTCCTCTTACCAACTTTTGGTAATTAGATTTATTCTTATGAAACACATCTCCTTCTATTAGAAAATCTTGAGAGCAGAGTTGTAGAGATAAGACTGACCTCTCAAATTTTATGACTAGAACCATAATGTTTCCATGTTGATAAATTATAGATACAGCAAGGCAGTTTCTTTTCCCACCAAGATTTCTGTTTGGGCATGTTAAAACTGCCAAACAGTAAGAGAGAGACAACATGATCATTTTTTCTCGTTGTTTGATTTCCCACATCAGGGATATGCATTAACAGGGGTTTCAATAAGAACATTAATGTTATTTTAAAATAAGGAAATACACAAACAAGGTCTTCGTGTTATGTAGAAAATATATTACTGTTAGGAATGGATCTGGTGAGTCATCGCTAAGTACTTTCAGTTTATTGATTCTGTAGATGCACAAGTTCAAAGATCAAGTAATGACCATCAGGTTTGATGAGATACTAATGACAGTTACCCTTCTGGTGATACTATCACTGAACTGGTTAAAAGTAGCAAAGAATCTGCCATGAGTCTTTCTGAGGGCATAACAGGACTCTGATAGGAAAACAGGGAAGGGAGGCACTGGGCCTGGGTGAATGGATAATGATTGCAATTGACTCAGTTTTAGAAGGAACAAGATCAACAACAACACTTTGCCTCTTCAGATTACCAGGCAATAGATTGCTGGTGAGTAACATGTTCAGGGAATCTCTGCCCTAGAACTTTTAAAAAGAAGATTGAAATAAAATCCCAGAAAAAATAATGCATGCTGCTAGAAGAGATTTCAGATGGTAGTAGTCATTTAAATAAACAATAAGAATAATAACAGACTTCCCTGTAGCTCAAATGGTAAAGAATCTGCCTGCCATTCAGGAGACCAGGGTTTGACTCCTGGGTTGGGAAGTTCCTCTGGAGAAGGGAATGGCAATCCACTCCAGTATTCTTGCCTGGAAAATTCCATGGACAGAGAAACCTGGTGGGCTACAGTCCATGGGATCACAAAGAATCAGACACGACTGAGCGACTAACACACACACACACAAATAATAACAATTAGAACAATACATGGAAGAGACAGTACATGCATAATAGCAATATAAAAACAGACAACTCCAGAGAAAATGTAAAGCTAATGATGGTAGCCTAGAATTTAGCACCTAGTGTATATGTTTATGCTTATTTTATTTACATGACAGATTAAAAAGATAATACATGAATAGCAAAGTTAAAGTTTGAAGCAAAAGCAGTCTGACTCTAGGGCTCATGCTTTTAACTCCTATATTATATATTACTACACTATACTATACTGCTAAATATAGTATTTTTATTTCTTTTGCATATTGTATTATAGCTCTCTGTGAACCTGTACTTCTGTGTGTTTATCCTTCACCAGTTTGCAAGCTCCACAAGAAAAGGGACTAGGTCTGTCTAGTTTACCACTAAGTTCCCAGAAGCCCAGTGCTAGTCACATTGGTGTCTAAAAGACATTTATTGATTGATCAGTGTCAACCAGCAAAACTGAAACAAATTAGGCACTTCTGGCTTTAAATGCTGAAGGAGGAAAGGGGTTTAATACCATTGTGCATCTTTCCTCTGAGGACCTAAAATCTCCATCATTGTCCACTATTGTGTGCCAAAATGTAAGAAAGCAAAATCAACAAGGACATTTCCAATGGCAAGCAGAAGGTAGTAGACTAAGATGAAAAAAAGAGAAAAATTTTCTCAATCTTTTACTATAATTCCTATCAAGTTTCTTAAAAGGCTTGGGATAGAACTATGCATGGCAGAAGTTAAATTTGAGAAAACACTCCCTGAATCTTAAAAATGTCTCCATCTTAATTAGAATGTTAATCATAAGAGTGATCAAGTAGACTGAGATACGAAGTATAAATTCTTTTGAATCTTAGAACCCCACACTCTTCTCTTAAAGAGAAAGTAGAACAATGCGGGTTGATTTTTGTGTCTAAGACAGTACTGTGGGAAGTACAGAAGAAGCATATTATCCCCCAAACATTCCAAAATCTCACTAATCTTTGGGTATGAATACGGTCAATTTAGCAGTACCCAAGATTTTCACTCTGTATATTGTCACCCTGCTTATTTAACTTCTATGCAGGGTACATCATGAGAAATGCTGGCCTGGATGAAGCACAAGCTGGAATCAAGATTGCCGGGAGAAATATCAATAACCTCAGATATGCAGATGACACCACCCTTATGACAGAAGGTGAAGAAGAACTGAAGAGCCTCTTGATGAAAGTGAAAGAGGAGAGTGAAAAAGTTGGCTTAAAATTCAACATTCAGGAAACTAAGATCATGGCATTCGGTCCCATCCTTCATGGGAAATAGATGGGGAAACAGTGGAAACAGTGACAGACTTTATTTTGGCGGGGCTCCAAAATCACTGCAGATGGTGGCTGCAGCCATGAAATTAAAAGATGCTTACTCCTTGGAAGAGTTATGAGCAACCTAGACAGCATAGTAAAAACCAGAGACAGTACTTTGCTGAAAAAGGTCTGTATAATCAAAGCTATGGTTTTTCCAGTGGTCATGTATGGATGCGAGAGTTGGACTATAAAGAAAGCTCAGCACTGAAGAACTGATGCTTTTGAACTGTGGCGTTGGAGAAGACTCTTGAGAGTCCCTTGGACTGCAAGGAGATCCAACTATAATCCTCAAGGAAATCAGTCTTAAATATTCATTGGAAGGACTGATGTTGCAGCTGAAACTCCAATACTTTGGCCACCTGATGAGAAGGAACTTACTCATTTGAAAAGATCCTAATGACGGGAAAGATTGAACGTGGGAGGAGAAGGGGATGACAGAGAATGAGATGGTTGGATGGCATCACCAACTCTATGGACATAAGTTTGAGTAAGGTACAGGAGTTGGTGATGGACAGGAAAGCCTGACGTGCTTTAGTCCATGGGGTCGCAAAGAGTTGAATACAAGTGAGAGACTGAACTGAAGGTTTTCACTTCTAAAGCTTATTCAAGAGTTCCAATACTTTCACAGTCCCACCATTCCACAAATCTTTGGAAATCCAGAAGAGTTTCTTACATGAGTTCATGAATTAATACAGGCTTCTATCGTGTCATTTCATTGTACTTCTGCATTCACTCAGGCCCCTGCTGATTCACTCCAGTTCTGATGCTCTGCTATAAAATTTGGTAGTCTCCTGTGAGAGCAAAAAAATACATATAGCATACTTAGTTGAAGCTTCCCAGGTAGCTCATTGGTAAAGAATCCTTCTACTGATGGAGGAGACACAGGCTCAATCCCTGGGTTGAGAAGATCCCCTGGAGGGGGAAATGACAACCCACTCCAGTATTCTTGTTGGAATACTGGAAATTGCTGGAAATTTCTTGCTGGCAATCCCATGGACAGAGGAGCCTGGTGGGCTACTCTCCAGGAGGTTGTAAAGGTTCGGACACGACTGAGTGGCTGAGCATACCTAATGCTCAGTTGAATAGATTGGGGGTGGTTTGAATCCTGAAATGTTAAGCTACTTAGGGAGAAATTCACTTTCTAGTCTCAAACTCATGATCCTGATCCTTTTTATCTGTGTGGAGTGTGTATTCCCAAAAGGGTAGCCAGACTGGGATGCGATTTCTTTATCAGCTGCCTCACTATATCTTTGCTGTCATCTGATCCTCAAACCCTGTTGTGAAACTGCCATTCCAGATTCCTTCTTTTCTTGGTATGAATTCTTTCTCAAGATTTTTGCCAGCTTTCTGTGCCATCTGGCAATCTTACTTTCTCCCTTTCCAATCTAGTCCAGAAAAACTGTCTATGTCTGTAAATCTGAATTCCTCTCATCATGTTGTGAATCAACCCCCATGTAAATCAGTGAAAAAAATAATGTGTAGGATGTCATCTAACTCCGTATCACAGACGTGTATGACTCTAAGCCTTGGCCTGGCTGTGGCCTTATCACATAAAATACTGTAATAGGTTTTGTTTCTAGGTCCCAAGATATGTCTATCCATAGCCAGGCTTTCCTTGGAGGTTATACTCACTTATTCATTGGAATCACTGTTTTGTTTGGAGTGAAGAGAAGTGCTGGAAACTGTATTAGGGTTTTCCAGAGAAACAGATCAATATGGAATATATATATGTGTGTGTGTATATATATATATTCCAAATATATGCATTTATTACAAGGAATTGGATCATGCACTATGGTGCCTGAAAAGTCCCAAGATTTGAAGTTAGTAAGCTGGGGACTCAGGGGAACCAATGGTATAGTTCCAGACCAAATGTCGGCAGCCTCAGGACACAGGAAAAGCAAATGTTTCAGTTTGAATTTAGGAAGAAACTGATGTCCCACCTTGAAAGCAGTCAGTTAGGAAGAGTTTCTTCCCATTCAAAGAGAAGTCAGTCTTTTCATTTTAGTCAGGCCTTCAACTTATTGGATGAAGCCCACCCACTTAGGGAGGGAAATCTGCTTAACCCAGTCTACAAATGTTTATACCACTCAGAAGTGCCCTCTCAGACATACCCCAAATAACATTTGACCAAATATCTGGGAACCCCCAGGTGGTCCAGTTACACTGATACCTAAAGTGAACCATCCAAGAGGTAACATGCCCTGATTCCCATTTTCAAAAAATGTATTTCCCTACTACAGAGCTCTAGGCCCAGATAAAAGGTAAACAAGTTCCCCAAAAGCTACAAAAATGGAACCTTGGGCTTTGGGGAGATGTAGAATTGAGTTATATCACAGGATCTTTAATATTACAAACCAAAAATAGGGAAACATAAAAACATGAACAAAAACTCAACCAAAAATTATAGTTATTAACTACCATCAAGAAAAAATGGAAATAGTACAGTAATAGACATTTCAGAAAGGCAGCAGCCACGGAAATGATTTCCATAGGAGCAGTCCTGTCTTCAGTACTGAGAAGACATTTGAGAATGTTAACAAAGTCCTGAGAATTCCCATTAGTTCTTTCTTTCACCTCTTGAGAAAGTAAAACTTAGTAGCATATTCCTCAGTTCAGTCGCTCAGTTGTGTCTGACTCTTTGCGACCCCATGAATCGCAGCACGCCAGGCCTCCCTGTCTGTCACCAGCTCCCAGAGTTCACTCAGACTCACGTCCATCGAGTCAGTGATGCCATCCAGCCATCTCATCCTCTGTCGTCCCCTTCTCCTCCTGCCCCCAATCCCTCCCAGCATCAAAGTCTTTTCCAATGAGTCAACTCTTCGCATGAGGTGGCCAAAGTACTGGAGTTTCAGCGTTAGCATCATTCCTTCCAAAGAACACCCAGGGCTGATCTCCTTCAGAATGGACTGGTTGGATCTCATTGCAGTCCAAGGGACTCTCAAGAGTCTTCTCCAACACCACAGTTCTAAAGCATCAATTCTTCGGCACTCATCCTTCTTCACAGTCCAACTCTCACATCCATACATGACCACTGGAAAAACCATAGCCTTGACTAGACGGACCTTAGTCGGCAAAGTAATGTCTCTGCTTTTGAATATGCTGTCTAGGTTGGTCATAACTTTTCTTCCAAGGAGTAAGCGTCTTTTAATTTCATGGCTGCAGTCACCATCTGCAGTGATTTTGGAGCCCCAAAAATAAAGTCTGACACTGTTTCCATTGTTTCCCCATCTATTTCCCATGGAGTGATGGGACCGGATGCCATGATCTTCGTTTTCTGAATGTTGAGCTTTAAGCCAACTTTTTCGCTCTCCTCTTTCACTTTCATCAAGAGGCTTTTTAGTTCCTCCTCACTGTCTGCCATAAGGGTGGTGTCACCTGCATATCTGAGGTTATTGATATTTCTCATTCTTCCTTTCTCAAACTGGTTGATTCACTATATGAAACCATGGAAATGAACAAGTGTTGATTTTTTTTTTTTTTTCCCTGAAAGAAGTTGTATTGTTAAGGTCAAAGGATGTAAATGACAGAAAATGGGAACTAATAGCTATTCCAGATGTTTATGTATTACTTTCACACTTAAATGTTGCAGTAGGTAGCCCTGGTTATGCCATTGTGTATGGGTGAAACGAGGCTTCTTTCCTCTTGATGCACCACTGTTTGCTGGCTTGACTTCTTGTAAAAGAAGATGACATTCTCATTCTAAGCAGTGGGATGGAGGAAAGAACAAGCTGTCTCCTGAGGAAGGTTCTTGAAAGCTTTCATATACTTTCCTTGCATCCCACCAGCCAGAGATTAATAACTACACTCAACAGCAAGGCAGGTACAGAAATGTAGTTTTTCTTCTGATCAGCAAGAGCACACCTTAATATCAGGAGTTTTATTACTATGAAAAGAGAATGGATATTGGAGAAAAGCAACTCTAATACTGATTTTAAAGACAAACAGAAAGTCTAAGACTATTCTCTAGGGGAGTGGCATGTTTTCTAATAGAGTAATTTAGCTCCAGTACAGTACATTTAGCAAATTCTGGAAGAGGAGAACTGAGGGATTACAGAAGAGACTGCAGCTTAGTTCATGCCAACTTTGATCTTTTCACCTCATCCATACTACTGTGTCCTTAGGTTACAGAAAATGCACATGGAACATAAAACACTATAGCACCTCAAACTATAGGTAGTTTAGAAGAGGAGACACACTGATTTCTGATATTAAAAGAAGCAATCAAAAATTCACTTACTAAAGAAGAGAAAAGATAAATTAGAGAATTGGAATAAAACCACTAAAGATGAACAGATGAAAGAAGTGACTTGGCACTGCTATCTAAGCAACTTTAAAAAGCCTTTTTAAAAAAAATAATGTACAATGCATAAGACTAATCAAAACTTAGATGAAACAAAAACTCAAGGAAAAAGATTCTCCACAAGAGATTCATTCTATTAGGCAATTTATATAATATTATTAAAATGAGAAATCAGAAGATGACAGAAGAGAAAATGAAAGTAGAACGGGGAGGTTGCATGCTAAAGAGAACAAAGTATGGGTCAACATATATTATTTGATACTGCCAAAGATGCTGGACTAAAACTTAGTATCAGTTATTAATGACTTATTTTTATCATGATAAATGAACATAATTGAGGGTTAGAATTCTATTTCTATTTCAAATATGACAAAACTATTTTGGTGCTTCTACATCATATATATTATTGAGGATATTATTGAGGATTGAGGATATTTTCATAGTTATCCAAACAAAAACATTTGTTTTTTTTCTGGTAGATTAAATTTCTTAAACAAAAAAAATTCAGTCTGAAGAGACAACTATGGAGTGAGAAAATAGCATGCAGCATTTGACATTTTGAAATTTGTTTTCTACCAATTCCATGCAAAGAATAGCCTGCTGCAATGCTGGCCTGAGATTTGGACCACAAACAAGAGCTCAGCATGGTGAAGTTAATGCCCTGTACAGACTAGACAGTTGGCAATTTGCTTAGTCTTCCTGGTAGCATTTGTTCCACCTTTTCGCTTTCCTGTTGGTTTCCTAGTGGTGGTTACAGAAGTCGGGAAAGACACATATGTATAGCTTTGGTAAATGGGTAGTTTAAAATTTTCTCCTTGCATGAACTGTGTTTATTTAAACTAAAACTTGGTTTGAAAAGATATTTGTATTATGGCTACATCTGTTTGTCTATATTGCTTTAATTTATGTGGTATATGTTAATTACTTCTTTCATGTGAAAATATTTTGACACTGCTGCCTCTTTCTTTGACTTCTTGAATAATTTTATCATGCGACTGGCTCTGAATCATATCTGCTCTCAGCATATAAATCTTTCAGTATTGATGTTCATGTCTCTTATTCCTGGACTCTTAAAACATTTTAAGTAAACTTTAGTCAATATTACTATTATCTTTTTAATTTCTTTTTTTTTTTTTTGACCAAACCGTGGGGCATGTGGAACTTCTCGGACCAGGGATCAAATCTGCGCCCCCTTTTGCGGAAGTGCAGAGTATTAACCTCTGGACTACCAGGGAAGTCCTAGTCAATATTATTTTTGATGCTTAATTCTAGGTAACACCCTATCCAGACATTTAAAATATAAAGATACACATTTAAACTAATCAGATTTATTCCTGTTCTAAGAACAAAACAAGACACTGAGGTTTGAGCTGAGGCAGGTCATTCAACAAAATTGAATTTACCTGACCCTCTCATGTGCTGTGTAATGTGTTTTATCTACTGCCAAAGCTGAGGTGTTTTTTTTTTATATGAAAGGGAGCATCATGTGAATTCAGAGATAACACTTTTAACCTGCTCATAAATCTTAAAATACCTAAGAAATGTACATGAGGAGGAAGATATGTATTTCTGAACTCAGGAAACAGATTTGGGAAGATTTCATCTCTTCAAATACATTTGCAAGCTTTCTAAAATCAAATGCCATAGTATAGATAGTACCCACCCCTGGAGATGAGTCTCTTTCCTGTCATTGCCCAGTATACCCATCACATTCTTATTACCCTTATTTTCTAACAAAGCATCACTCTGATGGGCCGTTTAAATGATTGAAAAGGAGATGAACATGTAGTTCAGAAAGACTCTTGTTGACTAATCACTTTTCTATACAGTTGTTAAACCTTTTATGGTTTCTTGAGTGGATATTCCTGAAACATTGTATTAACAGTTGCTATTAGGAAATGTTCACATATACAATGTAAATATTATGCTGCTTCTTGTTACTGGTTTGATATCTGGCCTATAGAAAATTTAGGGGAAAAAAATAGAACTGCTGTGCAGATATTTTCTCAGGGCATATCGAAGCAGCCTTTGCTATAGCTGTGAGATTTTTAAAAAGTATTTTCCAAGACATCTATCTCGCACAGACAAGGCCATTTTAAATTGGACTCATTAAATCATTTGTTGTCACAGCCAACAGTTGTGTGGAGGCTAGTTAACACATGAAAAATGAGCCTTTCTAACTTGTTTACTTTATATGGATGCTTCTTTTATTTCAGTTTTTTTTTTTTTTTTTTCCCTTCAGGTAACACATTGACTTAGGGGATCTTGTTACAGTACTACCTGACAAAAATTAAAAATGTGAAGGCTGAAAACACTATAGACATAGCGTCCAAGTTCACATAAAATACTGGTGAAGAAGTTCCCACTGATAGTGATACCTGAGCCTATCTTCTAGTTCAAGGAAAGGAACCAATTAAAACCTCATTTACTTTGTTGAAAAGGTAACACAGAATCACTTGAGAAACATAAACTTCTTGGCAGAGGAAGAAAAAAGTAATGATTCTAAATTCATCTCTGAGTTTTTCCTCCTAGCCCTTATTCTGCCACTTCAAGGATATTTTCAACAATACAGGCTAAAGTATCTTTGTTCATTCATTCATCCATGCACTCATTCATTCATCAATCTGCTTCTAAATGCCACAGTAAAGGAAAGCTACTTTTTACAAGTTTGTTGGCAGGTAGTGTTTTTCTTTGCTCTACTGGTATAAATTAGTCTGATCTTAATTTTAGTTTATAAATATTTCCTTGTTGTAGGTCAATATTTTTTTTTTATTTTTTCATACTATTGCTTTCTTAGCTGCTGCTGCTAAGTCGCTTCAGTTGTGTCCGACTCTGTGTGACCCCATAGATGGCAGCCCACGAGGCTCCCCCGTCCCTGGGATTCTCCAGGCAAGAACACTGGAGTGGGTTGCCATTTCCTTCTCCAATGCATGAAAGTGAAAAGTGAAAGTGAAGTCGCTCTTAGCGACCTCATGGACTGCAGCCTACCAGGCTCCTCTGTCCATGGGATTTTCCAGGCAAGAGTACTGGAGTAGGGTGCCACTGCCTTCTCCGGCTTTCTTAGCTGTGACCTAGAAGAAATGTTCACTTATTTTTGTTTCATTTTTCATTCAGGAATCGTTTTTAAAGTTCTCTTATTTACTACTGAATGTGTCCCCGTCTTAAGTGAAGTGAAATAGTATTTTCTGATTTCCCTGTACAATGCTGTATATACTAGAGCTTGCAATAGGAAAATGTTATTGATGAAAAAGAACTTTGGGCATAAGCTGATGAAGAGTTGAATCTCAGTTCCACCAGTTTTCTTATATGTGAAATGGAGATGAACTTTTGAGGAGTTAGACTTAACATAAAATAAACATACATATAATTCCTTACATAGTAGACACTCAATAAATGTCTCATGTATTCAGAAAATTTTAAAATATATATATTCTTTTGGATTATCAAATGGTATCTAATTTTATGCCCAGTATCTACCACTGGTTCTTTTTACCTTCTTAACTTTCTCCTGCTTGATGAGTGATTTGATTCAGCTGAATTTTATGCTAATATTTATATTTTTAAAAAATTCAAATCAATTCTCAAGTTTTAGTCAACTTAGGTTTTTGATGTAATTGCTATTACCTGCTAGTTGGATCCTTACTGATACTTAAGGCAAAACTCAGTTTAGCATTATCTACAGTTCCCTTGGGCTTCCCAGGTGACTCAGTGGTAAAGAATCTGCCTGCAGTGTGGGAGATAGAGGTTTGATCCCTTGGAGAAGGACATGGCAACCCATTCCAATATTCTTGCCTGGGAAATCCCATGGACAGAGGAGCCTGGTGGGCTACAGTCCAAGCGGTCTCAGAGTTGGACATGACTCAGTGACGAAGCATGCATGCACAGTTCCTTAATGTGATACATATTTTCTTTTCCAGCTGATTGATAATAATGTTAAACAAGAATCTCACAACCACACTAGTTAGAACATTCCTACAGTCTAATTTATTTCTATTCATTGTTATTCTACTCTGTGGTCTAGTGGTCAGTTAGCTTTGAAGAATGATTTGCAGGAAACATATTCAATCCCTCAAGTTATTGTACTTTCTTCAAATTTTCCCTCTAATTCATATATTCTATATTCTATTTAGTTAGTAGTTTCATTTATCCAAAAATTTTTCTTCCCTAACTTTCTAACCTATTTCCTGAATTTCCAAGGTTGAGCTCAGTCTCACCTGTAATGTTGTATTCATTCAGTAAATTTGTACCGAATGCTACCTTGAGTCTGGCATTCTTGGCACTGACTAAAAGCAAAGAGGAAAGTTATATACTGTGGAGAGCAGAGAAAGGCCAATAATCATTGTGTCAGAAATTAAATGAAGAATCTGATTTGACATGATGAGCACTGTGGAGAAAATAAAATGTAGCAATTATTAAGTTGGAGTGGTGCTACAGGGGCAGTTGCTTCAGCTAAGATGGTCAGGAAAGACTTGTCAGAAGAGGTGAGACCAAATTAATGATAAAATAAGAATATTACAGACAAGAAAGCAAGTTAAAAGACCCTAAGATGAGAATGGTTTGGGCACTTCTGAGGTATAAAGTGAGAGTTAATGTGGCTGGATGAGTGGATAGGGAGACCAAGGTAGGAACTGATGTTGAAAAGGTGGGTAAGGGTCAGGTCATGCAGGGCCTGCTTGGGTGTGGAAAGGTATTTAGATTTTTTTTTTTCTTTATAAAAAAAGTGAAAAGACATTCAAGTGTTTTAAGCAGAAGAGTGTATTGACCTGCTTTATGCTTGTGTAAAGATCATTTGAGCTATTGTACAGAGAAGAGCCTGGGAATTTTGAGGTTATAAGAGTTGAGACAAGGAGACTAGTTGGGACATTGTTGCAGAAGGGAAGTGAAAGTTGCTCAGTTGTGTCTGACTCTTTGTGACCCCATGGACTATACATGGACTTCTCCAGCCCAGAATACTGGAGTGGGTAGCCTTTCCCTTCTCCAGAGGATCTTCCCAACCCAGGGATTGAGCAGTAGTAGAGGTAAGAAATAATGATGGCTTCGATTAGGGTTTTCAAGAATGGTGCCAGGAGAAATGGTCCAAACTGGGAGAGATTTGGAGGGCTATACTGAAAGGACTTGCTGATAGGTTGGATGTGAGAAGTGATGAAAAGAGTAGCACCTTATTAGATGTAGCACTTAAGGGATTTAAACCTACATAGCAGTTGTCACCCAGTAGTTAGTCATCCCTTTGTGTCACTTTATGCTCTCTTAAAGAGCCTAGAAAAGCTCCTTGAAAATAGCAACCCTTCTTGTTTAACTTTGGATCACCAATACCATTACATTTATATTGTTCAGTAAGTAGTTGTAGAATGAATGGAAGTCATGGAGGTACATCTAACATTATTTGATTTGACAGAATAATAGCTGCTGTGTTAAAAACCATTTACAGGCCCATTTTATGGCTTAAGAACAAAGGATACAGCATTTTGGCAACACACTTTATAGAATGATATGATTTACCAGATTCACACAAGCAAATGCACAGTCTAGAAATGAACTGGTATGTTTATAGGTGAAAAACAAGTATAAAAATACTTATGAATAGATCATAAATATCTTCCTATCCGAATGCTTAAAAGTTCACACATAGATAAGATGCAGGTCCTCTTTAAGAATACCTTAATTCTTAAACTTTTGCTTGTGATATTAAAGATACATTTCTATCAATTAGAACACTTTTGGATAAATTGACCTAAGTTCAAATCCAAATGGTTTTGAAGCTTGAAATGGCTTAAACAGGATTTAAAAGGATGTTACCAGGATTCCTTTCCCTTATTTTGTAGCTATAATCTTTACTGTAGTTTTAGCTTTATTCTCTTATGGTTAAAAGATGGCAGCATTAACTCAAGACCTCACGTACTCTAATTTTAAGAGGGAGAGAGAGCTACCAGTGGAACAAATGTCTTAAGCCTGGCTCTCACTGGTTTAAATCTGGATCTTGTGCCCAGCTCTGAACCAAGCTATGTGGCATAAGAGAAGTTGTTCTTCAAGGGAATTTGGAATACTATTGGGAAGAAAGAAGAGAAAATGGCAGGCTAAAATATAACAAATGTCTAGCACATAGAGGAATGTTTTCTGTCAAATTTTAAGCATGGGTATGGATTCAATACATTCTTTAAAAATAGATTATATTTTGAGGTATATTAGACTTTCAGCTTTATAAATGCAAGGACCATCTGTTATTTTTGTGTCCTTGTGGCTTAACAGTGTGCCTTATATAAAGTAGATATCCAATAATACTTTTTGAATGAATAAGTAAACATGAGCCATCCTTTAACCTTAAAGAAATCATTGCAGGACTTCTCTATTGACTTGTGTGATAAAGCAAAAGAAGAATTTCTATACATATGTATAAAATAGTTTGGAAAAAAGTATTCATTCACTACCAAATTAAAGACGAATTTGTTAGATTCAATTACAGTATCATGAAAAGATCTTTACAAGTTGAGATTTTGGCCTCTATTTTAAAATTTGGATTCTTTTTGATCTCTTTCACCTTTTGGGTATAAAATAAACACCATATTTCCTTCGGCATTTCAGAGAACTGAACTTGATAATCCTGGCAGTGCTATTTTGCTCTTTCAAGACATTCAACAGCAAGCACATATGTGTCTGACTAAATGTCACTATGCTTAAGGTTTCTATAATTTGGATTTGAAAGTTGGCAAAGAGAGAAGGAAGGCAGAACTTTTTAGTTTCTTATTACCCTATGCCATGATGTTTCTTTGTTCATTTGATTCTAATGATTCCAACAGGAGTGGAAACCAAAGCTGGAGGATTGGCCTACCACGGGTTAATTAATTAGTGGAAGGGCTATTTCTTGAGTCTGATGGTGGGGAATGGGTCAGAAAAGACTAATTAGACAAGCTTCAAGTTCTAGGGAACTGCCTGTGGAACAGGTGAAAATAAACTGGTGATAATTGAGGGGCTAATTATCCTCTACCTAGCAATTGGCCACCAGGTGTTCAGTAGCACATAAAAGAAGAGACTGGCAGAGCAACAGAGGCTGTTTTGTTCAGAGAAATAAGGATGGGGGGGATGGGGAGTAGGGAGTGGAACACACACACAAAAACCCAGATGATTTTTTAAATCTTTAAAATGATGTCTCTCTCTTTTTTTTTTTTTCTTTTTTGGCATAATCTTTCTTGTTCCATTGGGTAGAAAACTGGACCAAGGATATGTGCTGGTATTTTGTTTTATTTGTTTTGAAAGAACTAGTGTCCCTTCTAGTCTGTGTACTCATGAAGAATTTTAGTGTTGGATATACACATACATTTATCCTTGTAATTGAGTTTATGGTAACAATCTACATGGAGCATTTATTAGATAGAAAGTTTATTGGCATTTAGAAAGTCAAGGATTAATAATAGAATGGAAGCCAACCAGTCTGAATTGTTATGAGCAACTGTTTGTTTCACAACAACCAAACCTCCTCTTATTTATGCTATCTTGGAATAACGAGGTCTCAGAATATCTCTAGTGGTGTGAAAGGTATTACGAAGGTATCCTTTAACAGATTTTTCAGCTCTCTTTTATTGTCCTAACGTGTCATTTTGTGAAAAATCAGCACTTAGAAGCCAGTAACTAAACAGGACTGTCTCTGACGTAATATTTTATAGACAGTATTAAGAGTGAATACAAGGGGTTAATTATTGCCATTAAGATTATATAATGTCCCTTTCATAAATATGTCTGTAAGTCTGAGACAGCATGACAAAAGATAGAAACTATTTTTAAATGGCAAAGGTAAAAATTAGGTTGTCAGGAGGGTTAAGCTTAGACATACATCTTGTCTGATAGCAGCTCTGACTCTTGCTGTCTTCGCAGGTGTCCAAGGCCGGACAAGGCATTGCTTCTTTGGAGCAGGGCGCTTTGCTCTGAAGCAAGGACACCTCTCCCCTCAGGCTCTCAGCACTCAGTGTGGGCGGAGCTCCCTATAATGCACTGTTCTGGCCTGGGACAACTATGCTGCAGTTATATGGCTGTTTTTAGGCCTGGGTTTGTTTGTTTGTTTGTTTGTTTTTGCTTTTTTTCCCCCTGCTGTTGACATTTCCCTCAGTAGGAAGAGAAACTTAAGGGTAAGTTCAGAACTGGATTGGAATCATGGCTAGAACATGTACCAGTGTTGTGACTTTGAGTAAAGACCTTAAATTCATAGACTTTTGCTTTTTCTCATCTGTAAAATGGAAGTAATGATTACCACCTTCCAGGGGACTTGTAAGGATTAAATAGAATGTAAAATGTCTTTGGTTTCATTAAGTTCTGACTGGAAAAATGAACCTATCACCTAGTGTATAAACACCACAAATGTATTATATAGGGAACTGAAATACAGAGAATGTGATACAAATGATATGGAATAGCTGAAAAGCCAAACAAGGAGTGGTTAGGCAACTTGGTGATTAGTATTAATACATCAGGAAGCAAATTCCACTCCTCTACTGAGGGCATAGGGAGAGGGGACAGCTTTACTACAACTCAGGGACCATGTTGGTCTTGGCAAGCCAGAACTGTAGCCAGTACATCTTCGTGGGGACACACCAACAGCGATGCTCTGAAACAGAGAAGAGAAATGTTCTACTTCTCCCCAGTCCCACCCTCAGTCTCCACCCTTTTTCTCCCATCAGTTGAACTAAGCCAGAAGGCACTAGACATGGAAGCCAGCCTAAGAAATCAGCCTGTTGAACACAACTCCCCTGAGATCCAGAGAGAATAGAAGAAGGTCAAAGAATGGCTCAGACAGTAATGGTCCAGGGACTGGTGCCCATGGCATGTTGCCTGATACCCTGGTGCTTTACTGAGATGTCAGTAGACCCATGGCTTTTTCCCCTGGGGCCCAGGAGTCTTGCAGTTCTCTTTCTCCTCCCTCATTTCCCTACTCTGACCATTTAAAGGTCCCTTGAAACCTGGTAGAGATCAGAAAAGAGACTTCAGCCTCAGCACAGGGCCTTCATTCTCGCTAGTGCTTCTTCCTTCCTACGCTATGGACTTCTTGGAATCCATCTCTTTTCTGCCCCCCCCTTTTTTTCCTGAGAGAAAATAATTTATCCTTTAGATGAATGCAGGGAATGAGAATTTTCTTAAGATCTCTCACTTCATTCTCTTCAGGGAAACCTTCCAGCTTTCTAATTTGTCATCTAAATCCAGGGAACCTGATTTACTTTATTTATTTTTATTATTTATTTATTTATTTTTTACTTTACAATATTGTATTGGTTTAGCCATACATCAACATGAATCTGCCACGGGTGTACATGTGTTTTTACTTTAAAAGCATACATCCAAACATCGTATTAGGTGCTAGAAAACCCTACCTTAGCATTGACGAATGTAACTCTTCCCAGCAATGCCTATGACTGGATAAAGGAAGACTAATTCTTAAATAGTTGCTGAAAAATCAAGAAGTGTTATTCTTGACCCCTGGCTATATTTATTGGGCTTCTCAAGGGGCAGAGTGGTAAAGAATCTGCTTGCCAATGCAGGAGACACAAGAGACACGGGTTCAATCCCAGGTTGGAAGACCCCCTGGAGTAGGAAACGGCAACCTACTCCAGAACTTGCCTGGACAATTCCATGGTCAGAGGAGCCTGGTGGGCCACAGTCCTTAGGACTGCAAAGATTCAGACATGACTAAGTGTGCACAGGTGACCCCCCAACATTTATTATAGAATTCTTAACGGGCTTGTATATCTAATTTCCATACCCTCAGCAAGTCATCAAAACTGAGAGCATTGTAGGGGGGATGAGGAAAATGGGAACAACACAAAAATACACATATCCTTACAGGTAAGCTTGGATTGAGTGAAGAAGCATTAAGCATCATTTTGAAGTGACAAAATGAACCAAACTGTATTCCCCAATGGTCTGGATGTTGTGAATGTTTATCTTGAATAAAGGAATATTAAATAGTTTCTGGCACCTTCTGCTTAAGGTGGTCATATAACTCCTTAAAGATTTTGAACCTGAAAAATTGTTAATGATTTGACTTATTAAGAAGTAAGTCTCAGTTGTGTGACTAATTATCTACATTAGGCTACTCTGGCCTTATTTTATGCCATTCAAATGAAGTTTACTGAATAGCAAAGCCAGCTTTTTTTCTTTTCTTTTTTAAAATAAGTTGCCCCACATGGACTCATCAAAGGTTTATCACTTTCTAAAAGCTGAATCGAGGACCAGAAAACATTTGTATTATAAAATAGATTAGCTTTTCCTTTTTTCTGTGTGTAATATGTATGTAAAAATTAGACATTGAAGATCAGAGAAAGACTACAATCATCTTTTTCTTCTATTGTGGAAGTCTCCATTTAAGAAATCCCTAGACTTAGAACTAGACATTAGGAGAGGTATCTGAGGAGTAAGGAGTCATGGGGATGAAAGGTTAAAGATAAGAGAACTCTGTGTGGGATTTTAATCCACTGGGAAGCTGTCACAGCATAATTAGAAGAATAAGCTGCGTAGGGACCATGCAGAATGCAGCTGCTCAACTGCAGCCTATGACAATTTAGAAAATTCATCTTTTTTAGCCTCAAAATAAAAGCTTTTCCCACATCAGGACTGTCGGGAGAATATGTCTTCTGAAGACTGATTTAAGATTCCTGAAAGAATACAGCATATTTCATTGGGGATATATTTCTAAATTAGAATAGCTTTTCTTTTATAGTGTTTCATCTTTTTGACTCTTCAGTGCTTTAAGTTCTTGATTTTGTATGGCTCATGTATTCCTAGTTTTTGAAATGATGCTTAGCCAAAGTCTAAACTATTTGGGAAGAAGAGTCAGCAGTAGTTTGATTTAGTCAGCTCCAATAGCCAAAAGGCAAAAATAGGTGAATAAATTAGCTGAGTACTATCCTAAAACGTCTAGACAGGCCAAATGATCTATCACCCAGAACACCAGCACCTGCCAGAGTAGAGGGAATGGTGAGAGAGAGGGAATTGTGGATTTCTAGCCCAAGTAGTAAACTGTATAAACAGCATAAACTTTCAGAAGACTACCTCATGTTTCCACTAGGTAAGTATTACTATTGTTGTTTGAAAGAAAAAAAAAATTACACTAGTGAGACAAAATGATTTATCAAGATATTAATTTTGGGTTGTTATCTCTTTATTTCTTTCTTCATTTTAAATAGATAGCCAGGCCTTTTTAAATGCAGTTCTTGGGACTTCCCTGGTGGTTCACAGAAGAATTAAGAATCTGCTTTGCAATGCAGGGAACTAAGGTTAAGTATCAGCTTTGCAATTCGAGGAACTAAGAGCCCGCGTGCGGCAGAGCAACTAAACCCGCACGCCACAGCTAAGACCCAATATAGCAAAATAAATAAATATTAAAATGCAGCTCTTTTCCCTTCTCTTTTATTTATTCTAGTTTTATTGAGACATAATTGAAACACATCATTGTATAAAGTGTACAATGTAAAGGTTTGACTTACATACGTTGTGGAATGATCACTGCAGTAAGTTTAATTAACACCCATCATCTCATATAGATATAATAGAAAGTAATGGAAGAAAAAATTTTTCTCCTTGTAAGAATTCACCTGCCAGTGCAGGAGATGTAGCTTCGCTCCCTGGGTCAAGAAGATCCCCTGGAGACGGTAATGGCAGCCCACTCCCGTATTCTTGCCTGGGAAGTCCCATGGACAGAGGAGCCTAGTGTGCTGCAGTCCATGGGGTCACAAAGAGACATGACTTAGTGACTAACAGCAACAAATGAGAACTCTTAGGATTAACTCTTAATTAACAATCTTCATATATATCATTCATCTATTAACTAAAATCATCATGTTATACATTACATTTATAGTACTTATTTATCTTATAATTGGAAGTTTGTACCTTTTGACCACTTTCCTTCAATTTCTTCTCCCCTCACCTCCACCTCAACCTTTGGTAGCTACAAATCTGCTCTATTTTTCACTGAATTTTTTTCCCCATATATAAGTGAGGTCATACATACAGTATTTGTCTGTCTGACTCATTTCACTTAGCATAATGCCCTCAAGCTCCACTTATTTTATCACAATGGCAGAATTTCCTTATTTTTTTATGGTTGAATAGTACTCCTGGGATTTCTCTCATGGTCCAGTTAAAACGCCCGAGTTCCCAATTCAGGAAACTCAAGTTTGATTTCTGGCTGGGAAATTAGATCCCATATGCTGCAATGAAGACCCAACCCAGGCAAAAGAAAAAAAGAGGGGGGATAATATTCCCTTGAATGTTTTATCCATTTATCCATCAATGGGCACTTAGGTTGTTTCTATGTCTCGCCTTTTGTAAGTATTGCTGGATAGCCAGACTCTATATTTCATATCTTCATGATTATTTACAGAACCTGAATTAGAAGCTACTTGAAGGCAACTTCTCTGTCTTTTGTGAAAGCCTAAACTCTTGTGGCTAATCTGGTAAAGAATCTGCGTGCAATGCAGGAGACCTAGGTTCTGTCTCTGGGTTGGGAAGATCCCCTGGAGAAGGGAAAGGCTACCCACTCCAGTTTTCTGGCCTAGAGAATTCCAAGGACTATATAGTACATGGGGTTTCAAAGAATCGGACAAGACTGAGCTACTTTAACTTACTTACTATCAGATGTCTCTCTTCTATTTGGGCTTCCCTGGTGGCTCAGAGAAGTGTCTGCCTGGAATGCGGGAAACCTGGGAAGATCCCCTGGAGAAGGAAATGGCACCCCACTCTAGTACTCTTGCCTGGAGAATCCCATGGAGGGAGGAGCCTGGTAGGCTACAGTCCATGGGGTCGCAAAGAGTGGGACATGACTGAACGACTTCACTTTCACTTCAGACTCTTCAAAGGGATTATGTAAGGGAGGAGAGAGAAGTGCATGTCTTTAAGAGAACCTACGAGGGGCAAGTTGAGAGCAATAGCGAGAGCTTTTTTGGTAGTAGTGACTTGTTCAGTGCTCATGACAGTGACATCAAAAGAGGTAAAACCTCAGAGGAGATGTAATTGTGGTCACCTCTTGGGCACAGGATCCTCCTGTTTCACTTAAGTTTCACGCACACTGAGCTCAGCTCAGCCTTCAAATCCCAGGAGACCCTGAGGACTGAGATACTGTGTGTCTCAGCAGTGACCCCTGCTGCCAAATAACCACTTATTGAAGGACCTTCCTGAGCCATTGATGTGAGGCTGCCCAAGACCCTAGAACTTTACAGAATACTTTGAGTGGATGTGAGAGTGGGAGCAATAGCAAGTGAAATAAAATCCCATCTTATGTGGTAGGATAAGGGCTGGGAGATGGATTTAAGTGGACTTAGAGAAATGAATCAGAGAAGGCAATGGCAACCCACTTCAGTACTCTTGCCTGGAAAATCCCATGGACAGAGGAGCCTGGTAGGCTGCAGTCCATGGGGTTGCTAGGAGTCAGACATGACTGAGCGACTTCACATTCACTTTACACTTTCATGCATTGGAGAAGGAAATGGCAACCCACTTCAGTGTTCTTGCCTGGAGAATCTCAGGGATGGGGGAGTCTGGTGGGCTGCTGTCTACGGGGTATCACAGAGTTGGACACGACTGAAGTGACTTAGTAGCAGCAGAGAAATGAATAAATATTGGGCTTCCCTGATGGTTTAGCAGGTAGAGAATCCGCCTGCAATGCAGAAGACATGGGAGGCGTGGGTTCAATCCCTGGGTTGGGAAAAATCCCCTAGAGGAGGAAATGGCAACCCACTCCAGCATTCTTGCCTGGAAAACGCCATGAACAGAGCAGCAATAGTCCATGGGGTCACAAAGAGACATGACTGAGCAACCTAAGCACAAGAACAGAGAAATAAATAAAACTTGTTATTTATCATAGTTTGCCAATTAAAATTCAGACCCACCTTATCTGGGTCTGAAAAATGAAAAATTTATCATAAGGATAAAGTGATATTGTAGCCTTGCTTCTATCTGCAAACCTACCTCATTCTACCACCCCCCTTCCTTACTGTACTCTAGCCATGCTGATTAGTTCCCAATCTGCTGTGCTCCTTTGTTATCTGGGGATCTTTGCCATTCGGCTTCCTTTTGCATAAAAACATGCTCCTCTAAATATTTGCATGATTGGCTTTTCCTCACCTTTTAGGTCTTAAGTGCCATTTTTCAGGAGAAGTTATCTCTTAGAACCAAATGAAAAGACCCTTCTCTTACATCTATGCCAAAACAGTTACTCTCAATTATCTTCCTTTATATTCTTTCTTCAGTTCAGACATCACTCAGTCATGTCCAACTCTGAGGCCCCATGAATCACAGCACGCCAGGCCTCCCTGTCCATCACCAGCTCCCAGAGTTCACTCAGACTCACGTCCATCGAGTCAGTGATGCCATCCAGCCATCTCATCCTCTGTCCTCCCCTTCTCCTCCTGCCCCCAATCCCTCCCAGCATTAGAGTCTTTTTCCAATGAGTCAACTCTTCACATGAGGTGGCCAAAGTACTGGAGTTTCAGCTTTAGCGTCATTCCTTCCAAAAAAATCCCAGGGCTGATCTCCTTCAGAATGGACTGGTTGGATCTCCTTGCAGTCCAAGGGACTCTCAAGAGTCTCCTCCAACACCACAGTTCAAAAGCATCCATTCTTCGGCGCTCAGCATTCTTCACAGTCCAACTCTCATATTCATTCATGACCACAGGAAAAGAGTCATCATAAAGCAGATAAATAGAGGGATGGGCAGATAGACAATGCATTAGTAATCTAGAGCTCCCATACCACAGACTGAATGGCTTAACAGACATTTATTCTCTCATAGTTTTGAAGGCTAGAAATCCGACATCAAGGTGTTGCCAGGTTTAGTCTCATCTGAGGCTTCTCTTTTTGACTTGCAGATGGCTACCTTCTTGCTATGTCCCAACTTGGTTTTTGTTTTGTTTTGTTTTTTTCTGTGAGTCTTTGTCCTAATTTCTTTTCTTATAAGGATACTAGTCACATTGGCAGAGAAGCCAATGGCACCCCACTCCAGTACTCTTGCCTGGAAAATCCCATGGATGGAGGAGCCTGGTAGGCTGCAGTCCATGAGGTTGCTAAGAGTCAGACATGACTGAGCGACTTCACTTTCACTTTTTATTTTCATGCATTGGAGTAGGAAATGGCAACCCACTCCAGTGTTCTTGCCTGGAGAATCCCAGGGATGGGGGAGCCTGGTGAGCTGCCGTCTATGGGGTCGCACAGAGTCAGACACAACTGAAGCGACTTAGTAGGAGCAGCAGCAGCAGTCATACTGGATTAGTCAGATTGATCCAACTATCTAGCCTCACTTTGTCTTAACTGCCTTTTAAAAGGCCTCCAAATACAGTCACATTCTAGGGTACCAAGGGTTAGAACTTCAACATGTGAATTTTGAGGGGATACAATTCAGTTCATAAGAAATAGATGGATGGATAGATAGACTATCACTAGTTTTTTCTTCTAGGGAGAGACACTCGCTTGGCTGTGGGCCTAAGGGAGAGGTTTGGGGTCCTCCTACTTACCCTAATCATTACTCTTCTGCCTTGAGCGATACCTAGTATCTTTTACTCCTAACCCTTATGGTGCTAAGGGCATGCATCAACTTTCTTCTTTGAATTTTTCTGTACCTCACTTTTACCAAATCCTATTCAGTTACTTGGAGGAGGAAATGGCAACCCACTCTTGCGTTCTTGCCTGTAGAATCCCCATGGGCAGAGGAGCCTGGCGGGCTATAGTCCATGGAGTTGCGAAGAGTCGGACATGACTGAGTGACTAAACACATTCAGTTACTAGTCATCTACCTGCTTCTTATCTTCTAAAATATTGTTGACATGTCTTACTTTATCATTTTGATTTTTTACAGTTTTTCCTTCCTTCACCATAATTTTTGTAGCGTTTCATGATTGTATGGAGATAAGTCTACATATTCAGTGCTTCATGTTTAAAATCAGTTATGTTGTTTAGCTTTGTTTAACATGACTTTAAGGCTCTTAATTCTGGTTCCTGAATCTTGGAGAATTCCTTATTATTACTTGTATAAAAGTTCTATTATTAATGATCAATCCATTTACTTTTATAAAATTAATTACATAAGAAATTATGTATTTAATTTATTAAAAATTTGTGGGTATTATCCAGAAAATTATAAATATTGTATCTAACATTGGCTTTAGGTACTGTGGATCTGGTGAAATTTTTATGTATAAACCTGGGTCTATATATAATAAAACAATATCACATCACATAATAACATTTAGATTCATTAAAATGATATTTGGCTCAAAGTAGATTTCAGTTTCGGTTCTCATTATGTGCATAGACAAAGCCTGTATGTAGTCCAACCAAATTATCAGTTTTTGTTCTCCAAACATGCCTGCACATTTCACCCTCTGTGCTTTTGTTTAATATACTTCCTCCTCTTAGAATGATTCATCCTTATTTGTTAAAGTCCTTTCCATTTCAAAGCCTGCCTCAAAATCCATCATCCCTGAGGCTTTTATCTAGATGTTCTGTCTCTCCTTTGAATTAGTATTTATACTTCTCTTCTGGTCCTTACTTGACTCTGGTCAAGTAGTGTGGAAACTTGATTTATCTTTCTTGTTAGTCTATAAGCGTCTAGGATACAGAAAAGTGATAATGAAAGTCACTCAGTTGTGTCTGACTCTTTGTGACTTCATGGACTATACAGTCAATGGAATTCTCTAGGCCAGAATACTGGAGTGAGTAGCCATTCTCTTCTTCAGGAGAACTTCCCAACCCAGGGATCAAACCCAAGTCTCCCACACTGTAGGCAAATTCTTTACCAGCTGAGCCACAAGGGAAGCCCAAGAATACTGGAATGGGTAGCCTATCCCTTCTCCATCAGGTCTTCTCGACCCAGGAATCGAACTGGGGTCTCCTACATTGCAGGTGGATTCTTTACCAACTGAGCTACCAGGGAAAGCTCTTGGATACAGAAAAAGTTCTCGTCAATTCTTCATGAGTGCCTAATGGCACTACTTTACATTTAGTAAGAGCTCAATAAAATCTGTTGATGTAAATTGAACTCCCAAGTCACAGGAACTTTTAGTTTATAAGTATTGGGAAATATAAACTTATTTACAGCCTTCCTTGGTGATAGCACAGATTCAGTTCTGGACCACCTCAGTAAAATGAATATTACAATAAAACAAGTCACACAGATGTTTTGGTTTCCCATTACATTTAAAAGTTCTATTTGTACTATATTGTAGTCTGTTAATTGTGCAATAGCATTATACCTAAAAAACAATGCACATACTAAAGCTGAAACTCCAGTACTTTGGCCACCTCATGCGAAGAGTTGATTCATTGGAAAAGACTCTGATGCTGGGAGGGATTGGGGGCAGGAGGAGAAGGGGAGGACAGAGGATGAGATGGCTGGATGGCATCACGGACTCGATGGACGTGAATCTGAGTGAACTCCGGGAGTTGGTGATGGACAGGGAGGCCTGGCGTGCTGCGATTTATGGGGTCGCAAAGAGTTCAGCACCACAGTTCAAAAGCATCAATTCTTCGGCGCTCAGCCTTCTTCACAGTCCAAGTCTCACATCCATACATGACCACAGGAAAAAAATGCTAACCATCATCTGACAATGCAGCCCTACCACAAGTCTTAAATTTGTAAAAAAAAAAAAAAAAAAAAANATTAAAAAAAAAAAAAAAAAAAAAAAAAAAAAAAAAAGCAAATATTTGTAAATTACAGTAAAGCAAAGCACAATAAAATGAGATATGCCCGTGAATACTTATCTTTATGAAATAATTAGAAAACTAAATCTGTTGATAATATTATTATGCACCCCCCCTGCCAAATTAAAACCCAAACCAAAACATTGTAAATGCAAAATCATACTTCATTTTCAGATTACATGGATAATTTGATGCTTTGTTTTTTGTTTTTTACATTTCTTAAGGAAAGTGTCTTCAAAACTGGTTACATAGATTCATAAGTGAAGGTTTTAGAACAAATTGAATAGAGGATTAAAGACTTGTAAGTCTGTTAAGTTCAAAAGATGTAAGGAGCGTCTACAGAAAATGGAGAAGACATCTGTTTAAGAGATATTCCTGCTGAAGCAGAATTAGGAGCAGAGATCAATGGATTAAGAAGGGAATACAGCAGAACTAGGCAGATGATACATCAGGCAGTTTTCCCCCAAGAGGTTTTGAGTATAAAGAAGTGACACTACCAATGTACTAACAGCCCTTCAGGGAATCATGAAGCTTCAGTGCATTGATCTGTGCCACAAAATAGGATATTCAGAGGAGTGGAGATAGGACAGTCTCAATAATTTCAGAAAAGTTTGGTTTCCTTAAAAACAACACACACTTCAATGTAGCAAATGGTATAATTTTTCAACATTGCACAGCATTATCAAGTGATACCCAATGATTTCTTCATCTTGTTTATTCCATGGCTATGTCATCAGGGACAAAACAAGGCAAATTTCATTTTGAGCACACTATCAGTTCAGTTCAGTCACTCAGTCTTGTCCAACTCTTTGCGACCCCATAAATCGCAGCATGCCAGGCCTCCCTGTCCATCACCAACTCCCAGAGTTCACTCAGATTCACGTCCATCGAGTCCGTGATGCCATCCAGCCATCTCATCCTCTGTCCTCCCCTTCTCCTCCTGCCCCCAATCCCTCCCAGCATCAGAGTCTTTTCCAATGAATCAACTCTTCGCATGAGGTGGCCAAAGTACTGGAGTTTCAGCTTTAGCATCAGTCCTTCCAAAGAAATCCCAGGGCTGATCTCCTTCAGAATAGACTGGTTGGATCTCCTTGCAGTCCAAGGGACTCTCAAGAGTCTCCTCCAGCACCACAGTTCAAAAGCATCAATTCTTCGGCGCTCAGCCTTCTTCACAGTCCAAGTCTCACATCCATACATGACCACAGGAAAAACCATAGCCTTGACTAGACGGACCTTAGTCAGCAAAGTAATGTCTCTGCTTTTGAATATGCTGTCTAGGTTGGTCATAACTTTTCTTCCAAGGAGTAAGCATCTTTTAGTTTCATGGCTGCAATCACCACCTGCAGTGATTCTGAATCCCCCAAAAATAAAGTCTGACACTGTTTCTACTGTTTCCCCATCTATTTCCCATGAAGTGATGAGACCAGATGTCATGATCTTTGTTTTCTGAATGTTGAGCTTTAAGCCAACTTTTTCACTCTCCTCTTTCACTTTCATCAAGAGGCTTTTGAGTTCGTGTGTCATCTGCATATCTGAGGTTGTTGATATTTCTCCCAGCAATCTTGATTCCAGCTTGTGTTTCTTCCAGCCCAGCATTTCTCATGATGTACTCTGCATATAAGTTAAATAAGCAGGGTGACAATATACAGCCTTGCCATACTCTTTTTCCTGTTTGGAACCAGTCTGTGTTCTAACTGTTGCTTCCTGAGCTGCATACAGATTGCTCAAGAGGAGGTCAGGTGGTCTTGTATTCCCATCTCTTTCAGAATTTTCTACAATTTATTGTGATCCACACAGTCAAAGGCCTATGCATTGATAAGAATTAAGCACAAGGAGTAACAGGCCAGTACTTTGTCACATTATGTTGTTCAGTCACTAAGTTGTGTCCAACTCTTTGCAACCTCATGGACTGCAGCTTGCCAGGCTTCCCTAACCTTCATTATTTCCCAGAGTTTGCTCAGATTCTTGTTATTGAGTTGATGATGATATTTTGTCACATTATAGGTTGTAATAAATATCTGCTCAATAAGTAATAGGTTAATGCCTCAAGTCTGATCAATGATGATAGTATTAATTTATAGTTATTATTGATAATTATAAGCTGATATGAAAGAAATAACACAAACCAGAATATTTTTTCTCTATCTTGGAAGTTAGCAAATCATGCCCCCTCCATAGATAGCTGGTTAGAACAGGTTATAACATCAAATAAGTCATAATTCCTCCTTATGCATAAGGGAGCCTAGTACCTGGGCTGTTGTAATCTTTTGTCCAGTGCCAAACGCTAATTAGCCTAAAGCTAAAAGTCAGCACTAGAATTCCAGCCTCCTCCTTTTTTTGGTTCACTTATCATGCTTTCTCTACCCACTATACTACCAAAAACAAGCCAAGGTTATTAAGCAATAGATGTAGCAACTATTCTGGTAATTTAACCCAAAATCACTTTGATGCATTAATTTATCAGGACAATTTATATAATTCTTAAATTATCTATATGTGTTATGTTATGTATTTGTCTCCAGCTAGAAAGAGTGAGTTATAACCATCAGCCTTCATTCAGTCACTTTAACCAACATTTATTGCTTCATTCCTAACATATGTTCGTTTTAGCAAAAATCTTTTAAGTTTTCATTGATGATATCCTTAATAATCCCTGGAGAAGGAAATGGCAACCCACTCCAGTACTCTTGCCTGGAAAATCCCATGGACGGAGAAGCCTGATATGCTACAGTCCATGGGGTCGCTAAGAGTAGGACCAACTGAGCGACTTCACTATCCTTAATAATAAGTATTTGATACAAACAAATGTATTCATAAAGTTTAAGGGAAAACAAATACATTTTTATAAAGAGCTTGGCCCTGTTTTGCTTAAGATCTTTTTCATTTGGCACCCAATCTATTTTCTTCTGTATGGCTATAAAAAATTCCTTTACATCAGTCAGTCATTTGTAAACTAATGCCCTTACTTCTAGAACTATTGAGAGTATGGATTAATCATTGCTCATCCATTCGGTCTCTTACATGATAAGTATGGTAGCAGAGTCATATTATTATACACAGGGTTACAGGGAAATCTTGCCTTATCTAGTTGCTAAGTTGTTTCCAACTCTTGCAACCCCATGGACAGTAGCCCACCATTCACCTCTGTCCATGGGATTTTCCAAGCAAGAATACGAGAGTGGGCTGCCATTTCCTTCTCCAGGTAATCTTCCCAACTCAGGGATTGAACCCATGTCTTCTGCGTTGGCAGGTGGATCCTTTACCATGAGCCACCCGGGAAGCCCCGCAGAGGACTAATCTATTATTGTAGATGAGACCCTTTGATTTTTTAAGAAAAATTGTACTAAACATATGTTATATAAAAGTGAAGTAACCTTAATAGCTTTTTCACTTCTCTTGTGGGGACTTGGTCGTTGGGCGGTAGGATAGAGCTTTTCAAGAGCATTTGTGCTGGATTTCTTTTTATAGCTTTCATGATTATTAGGCAAAAGCATGTCAGGAGAATAGTAAAGCCATGCCTTTTGCTTTCTGAGTGGGTCTCTGTAAGCAATTTAATGCGGTTCACCGAGAGAGGGTATGGTAGCTAGTCCATGTTAAGCCTAAACAAACCGCTGTAGAAATTGAAATGGTTGTTCCTGGCTCAATTCATGCCCCTGGATTAAACTGAAATATTACCCATGTCATGTAGGGATATTGAAGAGAGTTGTAATTCTGTTGGTTTCAACTAGGTACTGCCAGCAGTAACTGCCATATGAAAAACAGTGAAAATACATCTCCTGAAGAATTATTGGTAAAAGGTGAAACTCCAACCAGGAGTGCAATTCAAAATAGCAATAAAATAAAGAATAAGGAAAATTATTTGCTATCTAAAAGTAAAATTATGGAAAGCTGTCATCAGTGAAATTACCCTCCTCATAGAATTACAGAATTGCTTACATTTCTTTTACTGTGTCTGTCTTTGAGTAGGCTGAGTTTGCATTGTTTCCAGAGATACACACATTATATTATTTATTTCCCAAACTGGTAAAATTCCAGCACCATTAATAACTTTTCTCACAGACTGTCTGGTTTTATTTAGTGTGTACATATTAAAGCCTTAAATTACATTTCTATAGCATATTCAATGGGCATAATAATAAAATCACAGTTGCTCCAATGACCTTGAGACTGAACCTCATTTCTTTGCCTGCAGAATTTTAAAAATACAGACAATGAGGAGGCACAGGGAAGATGCATAAGTAATTGTGGATTCAAAGCGTATGTTTATCTCTGGGAGTATTTCTTCTCAAGTGTTGTTAATATTTAAATATACATTTTCTGAAAGCAGCCATTCTCTAATAATGAGAACTAACCTAACATTTTTCAACCAACGTAAATTTTTTCTGGCTGCCAATCTTCCAGGTAGACCCCTTTACTATATCAGCCTCTATAATAACAATTATCAATTTTACAATCCCTTTAATCACCATTGAACTTTGCAAATATTAACCAGGAAATCTCATATGACTCCTCTGAGAAGGGGCAACTGACTTTTCCTATAACTGCAAAAAAGGACTGAGATAGAAGTTCTAGGACCAGAAATTACTGAAATTAACATTCTAGTATTAGCAAAGCCAGTTTTGGATTTTGGTTTCCTAATGAGGAGTGGACTATAGAGACATGAAGATATTAAAGACTGTTTAGTTAAGTATTTTCATACTTTGCCTCTGCCATGTATGTTTATATTTTTCTAATTCATAAAAAATGAGATTATAATAAATGTGATCAACAAAACTCTTATAAGCTTTTTTTTTTCATCATTACAACCTAGAGTGAACCCAAAGCTCACTATTGCTCAACCCATCAGAAAATACTTGAAAATCATCTCTTTTATGGAGAACATTCCAAGAAGGAGCAATATAGAATTTATGACTATCAAGTAAACTAAGTATTATCATTGTTATCCCTCATCTTTTTTTAGCTCTAATATTATCATAGTATTTTTAAAGTGAGCAGATAAAAATACTTTTTGGATGGTTAGTTTTGTGCCATCTGCTGTTTTAAGAAAAAAATGAGGAATGTATATTTTTAAAAATTATTTACATTCTACAGAACATGTTTACATTGCATATTAAATATTTTATAAAAATTAAGTCAATATATTTTTATTATGAATGAAGTATATACTTATGAAACAGTTAAAACTGTCATCAATCAACACTATAAAACCCTAAAAATTAAGGTTTGGTTACAATTTACTTAGAGTAGAAGATAGAAATATTAAAAAAAAACAACAACAACAGAAAACTATCAGGATAAGAATGGAGGAAGAAGACTGAAGAAAAGAGGAAGCCATGACTAACATTCTGGGCAGTTATTAGTGGGCTCTCCTTCCTAGACACTTCTAAACCATAAGCTCACTGAATATTTCAGACCTGGAAGAAATGTGAGGGAGATTATCTTCTGATATGATGTTGTCATTTAATACTGCATTTCCTGAATTCTGAGACCCATGTTTCCCCCCAGCGCCAAAGAATCGATGCTTTTGAACTGTGGTGTTGGGGAAGACTCTTGAGAGTCCCTTGGACTGCAAGGAGATCCAACCAGTCCATTCTGAAGGAGATCAGCCCTGGGTGTTCTTTGGAAGGAATGATGCTAAAGCTGAAACTCCAGTACTTTGGCCACCTTACGCAAAGAGTTGACTCATTGGAAAAGACTCTGATGCTGGGAGGGATTGTGGGGAGGAGGAGAAGGGGAGGACAGAGGATGAGATGGCTGGATGGCATCACTGACTCCATGGACCTGAGTCTGAGTGAACTCTGAGAGTTGGTGATGGACAGGGAAGCCTGGCGTGCTG